>BQNB010004331.1:0-108519 GCA_026074375.1 Tanacetum coccineum | reverse complement strand
AAGTGTAATTCGAATCTATAAATGATTATGACAGAATTGTTCATAGTTTTCGGGTTTTACTTTGAATATAATAAAGTGTTCTTGGGTAATTCATGTGAAATCACCATATTTTGTTTTTGGAATTTGGTATAATCTTGTTTATCCTTTAAATATGATCTTTTTTGAATTCATGATGAATGTTATGTTTTTTGTTACTTGTTTAATTATGGAGTAGTAATCTTATGTTTGTTTGGGCATTATGTGATCTTGGATATGGAGCGTTAGGATATGTGTTTATTGAAATGGTTAAACATGATTTTCTAAGTGTAAAGGCCAAAAGGATACTTATAAACTTATGTTTTATCATTCCACTTATTATATCGGTTATAATAACTTATAAAGGCCGAAAGGATTTGTTGTTATTAATCGATATAATCACTAGTTATATTTAAAGGCCGAAAGGATTTATAACTTGTGATAACTCTATTTTCTAAACTTATAAACACTATCCTAAACACTTCATTATCAAAGTGATCATTGCCTAAACAAACATACCTTAATCATTTGATTGAATCATCCTTTAATTGCTTTCTTTGCATTATTCGATATATGCTCGTCTTGGTTAATTTGATCCGTGACAATCATCTTAGCCTTAGCACCTTAATTACAAACTGTGAAAACTTTAATTCTCGAGAAATGACCTAGACATACCTAAATATATACTATACACGAACGGGTATACTTCCCGAGTGTTGTGTTTTTAGTAAAAATCAGTATCTCTAGTATTATAAATTTAAAAATTGGAAAACACACATCAAGTTTTTGGCATCGTTGTCGGGGAATTGTTTAAGTTGTTATAGTTTGTTGCTTATTTCTGATGCTATTTTGTTTCATCAAAATTTTCAAACTCACCGTACCGTTTTTTGGAAAACGAAAACCCAAAAAAAATTGTTTTTCTTCAGGAAGTACGCCGCACATTATATTTGTGCGTTGGTTTTCCTGAAAAGCCAGGAAGTACGCCGTACTTTACCCAAGTACGCCGCACTTTCTGCAATTTTTCACAAACATAATCTTATTTCAAAAATCAAAACCAAAACCCCCAATCTGCTAGTCTTAGGTTCTATAATCATTTGGAATTGTATTTTATCTGATTATATGCCTTGTGTATTTGTAATTATCTAGTTTATCATAATATTCAGAAAAAAGTCTTTTATTTATTTATCCATATTTGCTATATATAATTAAAACAAATATATCTATATATATTTATATATATATATATATATAATTCTATAAAAATAAAAAATTTATAAAAAAATATATGAAAATAATTTACTTTATTTTGAATATTATCCTATTAACTTTAACTATATATATATATATATATAAAAAAAAAATTAAAAGAATATATATATTAAAATAATTTATTATATTTTGAATAGCTATCCAAGTTACCTTAATTATATATTTAAAAATGACTTTTGGCAAAATGCTAAACGTAGTTTAAATCCCCTATCTTTCGAAAAACAACTAGAAAGATCTAATAAAATAAATTAATAAAAATTAATAACAAGGACTAGTAAAAATTAAAATGTTCCGAAAAGAAACACTCGTATCGAATCTTCAACCCAAACCATTTCTGCAGCCGTTAATGACTTTGTCCGTTCTAAATATACTTGAAAGAGGATGTTAAACCCAAACAAATAATCTCGATCCTGATGATCACTATGTGGTAAAGTAGCAAATACGGTAGACACCGACTCCCAAATTCTGCCATTATCAACTCCGATGTTGAATGACAACATTAGTTATCAATAGTACCCAATTGAAGTAGGATTCAAAACGAAAAAAGATGGTTATCTGCGGTGCCGAACCGCATGACGCATATCCGCGAATTCACGCAATCTGCGACATGTTCAAATACGGTTAAACACAAAGCGAAGCCGTAAGCTTTTTGATATTTTCCTTTTCTCTTTAGCGAAAAATCTAAAATCTGGTTTAACAAACTAATTGAAGAGTCTATAACATCGTAGGAAACAAATGATAAGAGCTTTAAATAAACACAATCTTTCCACCTTCCCGAATAATAAACCGTACATTTACTTTGAAATCCAGAAATTATCTCTCAACACGTAAGTGAAAGTCTAATCGACGCTGTTACGACTCAAGAGCTGGCTTCAACAAGTCGTATGGGAATGTATATTGATTTGATGATACACAACGAATGAAACAAGAATGAAACCAAAAGATCAAAGTCGTCAAGATTGGAATTCTATAAAAGATAAGAGGATTCTAAAGAGATTTAGTCAAAGATATAAGATAAAGATTAGAAGATTTATTTCCTAATACAATTAGTTTTTTCTTTTGTAAGTCTTATGTATGGACATCTATTATATAAAGAAGATCCATAACCCCTAGTTATGTGTGTGCAAGTCGTTGTAAGGTGCAAAAAAGTGTGTGTGTTCACCAAAAACGTATAGGGAAGATGTAGATGTTCTAGAGTGTTTTAGCCTCAGGAATCAAGTTCCTTGATCTCGGAGTTAATATTATGAGTAACCTATCTATACTATCATATAGTATTTGGGGCTGTATAGAACGCAATGAAAAAAAACCTTGTAAATATAACATTTGTTTCTTATTTATTTATCTTTGTGCATATCCAATAACTTTGTTATTTTATTAATCCAGATAGTACTTAAACTAACTCGAGCTAAATGATCCTCCAACATTGGTAACTAAGAGCCATAAGGCTCATATGATTTAGATTCTACTAGGTTTTATTGTCGATTATAAAGAAAAAGAGTGTCGAAATTCCTGTTTATTATGGTCAAATTTGGTGCATTAGTGTTTTCATCAAACCCTAATTCCGATAAAAACATGATTTTAAGTTGATTTTGAGCTCTGTGGTAAAGGTCGAATTTGGTAAGTGAGGGTTTCTGAATAAACCCTAATTTCAGTCGAGCATTGTATGGTGATTTCCGTTGCTAGTTTAATTTTTAATTTCCCCTCTTTTTGTTGAAAAATGAGGTTTCGTGTTCTTGTATCATCACAGTTTATCCACAAAAAGGCAACTTATTATATCAACTAGTGTCCTCGAAAAACCTAAATTCGACTAAATTTTCTGATTTATAGTTTACAATGTTAAGGGCGATTACTTAAAAGGTTTTAACATGAAGATTTTAATAGGGAGTTCATTGGCTCGTGTCTTTGATATTTGATCATCAGTGCAATAGTTGTTTGTGATCATACGTGATTTAGTAGAATGAAATTGGGTATCTTTTTACTGTTTAAAGATGCACGTGATATTTCATGTCTACATTCAACTACTGTCCAAGAACAAGTTTATGCTGCAATAATGTAAGCGCATTATACAGCTTTGGGGACGAACCACCGCTTGGGGATGAACACAAGTATGTACACCCTTAGATGCTAGCCCAATTTTATATATATGTGCTGCCAGGAGAATTAATGCGCCTAACAAAGGATTACATCATGCTGCCAAATACATACTAAAGGAAAACGAAGTGCTGTCAGATTATGTTAGAAGCTGCCAGGTAATAATTATTACTGCAACGTAACATTAATCAGCAAAATTATAAGTATCTGCTGCCAAGGAATGTTACATCTGCTAGGATGTAAAAAAAAGGCACGAATTAACTACTGCTACTTACGAGCATAGATAAATGATTTACAAACTGCTATCTTTGTTCGAATATGATAACACACAAGTGTTTAATCCTTTTGATAGAAGAGAATGTTTGGTTAAATGGCTATATTTTTGGAGTTAATTGCAAAAGGTGATTACGGAGACAATCCTTTATTTTTTATATGACGATGATGTGGAATTTCACGAGTGAGTGTTCTTATCATATCTTAAAGAGTCGCGTTTGGATAGAGATATATGACTGTAGAAGATAACTGATCATGATGTGAGTATTCATACCAACTTATGGTTGCTCAATACGCCCATTTTGCTATCACTGTAAAGAGTTAACGTTGTTTGGCTCATTGTCCTCATTTAGATGAGGATTTTGTCAAGAGATAAGGTCTACTTATATATCATCTGTAAAATAAGTTTGGAGCAAGAGATATTACAATACAAAAGACATAAGATTGGGTTTGTTCTACTTCAGCATCAAGTTGTACAACTGATTTTTTCATCCTCAGTAATCATAACATAGACCAACAAAATAAGAGAATCCAAGAGATGGTTTTAAATATTGGTTTTCAGGGAAGCATATGAAAAGTGCTTAACCATCAAAGTGCACCACTAGAGGGGGAAGGAATTGATAATTACTACTCGGTTAAGTCATTAAAACACTAGCAATTTTAAGTAGCTACAAATGCTGAATGATCATTTACATAATGAATGCGTTCGCATGGAGGGTCATTTGAGACATTGGAAAGCTTGGATTAGAAGTTTGATATATGGTTTGTAGTTGTAAAGATCAAAGTTTCATATCTTTACAGTCCCCTATTGGATTATGACAAAAGGGAAAGATGTTACAAAGATGATATAATTTGCAACTTATTAAGTGTGGTGGCATGGAGATCTCAAGTTAAGGGGAAGATTATTTCATTAAAGGAAGATCAAGATGTTTTTTTTGTCATCATCAAATAGGGGAAGATTGTTGGGAATTATATTGATTTGATGATACAAAACAATGAAACAAGAATGAAACAAAAGGAAAACAAAAGGATCAAAGTCGTCAAGATTGGAATTCTACAAAAGATGGAGGATTCTAAAAGATTTGGTCAAAGATATGAAGATAAATATTAGGAAGATTTAGTTTCCTAATACAAATAGTTTTCCTTAGTAAGTATTATGGACTCTATTATATAAAGAGATCCATAGACATAGTTTTGTGTGTGTAAGTCGTGTGCAAAGTGCAAAAACGTGTGTGTGTGTGTGTGCACCAAAACATAATAGGGAAGAATGGATACTCCTAGAGATGTTTAGCCTCAAGGTACTCAGGTATCCTTGATCCTGTACTAGTAAGAAGAAACCGATCTATACTGATCATATAGTATTTGGGGCTGTGTATGAACATATGAATATAAAACCTTATTGAAAATAACATTGTTCTTATTTATTTTCCGCTGTGCATATCAATACTTTGTTATTTTATTAATCCTAGATGAGTTCTAAACAAACTCGAGCTTAATCGATCCTCCACAAAAATTCCATGCACTTTTTCCCTAAACAAAGGAGATATATATTCAACGAAATCAATCAACGTCTAACGAACCCGACTCAAGGTCCCTGGACAGACCTGCTGGAGAATTAATTTCACTAGCAAAAGATCCAAATCAAGCTTATCAAAATCTTAGGACAAAGTCTTTACAAACATGATTGGTCTACTAAACAAAAAACAAACAGCACAAAGATTGTTGCTTCCGTCGATGGAAGTAATAGTGAGTTGATAAACCTCGATTACTAGAAAAAAATTTAGAACACTAATAAAAAATAGATATATCACAAAGCTTAAAAGAGTTGTGATGCGAAAGAATTAAAATAGAACGGAGGAGATTAATCATCTAAGATGAGTGACACCGCCGATGATGAACGTCAATGAGCAAATTACACAATCTGAAGAATATCAAAACCAGATTCTCCATGATTCAATTCTCATCAAACTTAGCAAGATCGTTAAATGTACTCAGCTAAATCGCTCACAGAATTACAATGAATGTGAACTGGCCTCGAAGAATTCAAAAGATGTATCCATATGCATGAGAAGTGTTCATTGAATTATTTTTGCCAGAGACATTTTAAAACCCCCGGTTTTTTACCTAAGAAAAAGTCAAAACTTCAACCAAGAACCTCAATCAAAACTGAACTTGAAAAATGACACGCAAATTCATTGTTGGTCAAAGAGATTTCAAATATAATGTTTTTGTCAAGAACAATATTAAAGATAATAATTATAAAAATGAACAACACAAAAATAATTGTCCAAAGATCATATATAAAAATTTTGAAAGAACAATAGATGAGGGGAGAAAATCTCACAACAAATATTTAGAACAAACTGATAGGACTCGAATCACCACCTCCTCACCTCAAACTCACACCGAGCCCGAGAATTCCGTATTCACCGTGAGTGAAAAGTCCAGATGAATCTCCGAAAATTCAAAAAGAACCACCAACCACCCTTATTAACGTTAACATAAAATCGAAAAGATAAACCTATTAAAACAGCAAAAGGGACTATCAAGTGGTTAAAACAAATGAATATCCATTCCGTGAGTACATACCAAAGACTCCATACCCTAACGTTTAAATGTGGATCATTCCCACTTGAACCGTATTGTCAAGGTATCCTGAATCAAGTTGAGTATAACAAAAAGAATAGTAGTAGTAGTAATAGTAAATAATAATAAACCAATAAAAAAACTAATATATATATATATATATATATATATATATATATATATATATGATAGAATATATAGTAATAAAAAAAATGCAGTTGTGTATAAGTTTGATGTGCAAGGGCCCGTGTATTTGCTTAAACCAAATGATCTCTGCTTCCAAAAATTAAATTTATCGAATCTATTGTGGTGTGTTCGCTTAAACCCTCACGAGACCTATAACTCGTCCACTCGGGACACCGAGGGGTTTAAAGGCTTATTGCATGCGCTAAATGCAACCGTGGTGCCTACGAAAGTGGCTTTAGTATTATTAATGGTTTTCGTAGTTGTGACTATTTTGCAGATTAAATAAAACAGGTGGAGCTTGGATTGGTGTTGGCCATTTTAACTGGAGACATATAAAATGGAGTTATTATATTACAGTGTGGATAAGAATACACATGCTTGGCGTTCCGTTTTGCGCCATATTTTTCAGAATTCAACAGAGAAATTAAGAACCCCGAGAAGTACCATTTTTCCTTAATTTTCCCTATTTTCTATATTATCGTTTCTCACATTGAGGAAAAAGTTCAACAAAGTGTGGAGGGGATAGCAAATAGAAAAACTTATCATGTCCCTCCAGGTTTGCTCTGCAGAAATTTTTCAAACTTTTCAACATAATTTTTTGGAAGATTTAAAAATTTTAAAAATTTATATATTGCTTTTATTAAAACTTAAAAATGCATACGCTTAGTAAGGCAAATCTAACCGGATTAACATTTTAACTAGCACAAAATCAACCCACTTAAATTGTAAGGATTTAGAACTTAAGGAATTCGGGTACCTATCTTTGCTACCCAAGATAATTTTTGCCTTTAGCTTGTTCAAGCTAGGGTTGAATACAGTCATATGTGTTTATTCTGTCGTCATACTGATGTTTACTTAGGGTCTATGCTTTGTCGCCTTTTCTGGAACATTGGTATTGGTATAAAGTTATATGAGTGGGCCGTTAATTTAGTAGACTGTCAGAACTTGTGCATGATCTCATTAACTAGACCGCAATGAGGTTAAATTTATAGACAAAGACGTATGAATAAGAAGTGAAATAAATTCCCTATGTAATCATGTATCTCAGTCAGTTTGTGCCAATAGAAATGAATACAAAGCGTTTTAGTGTATGAGATCCACGAAGTATCCCAAGAGCAAGAAAAATATGCTCGATGAAGAAGAAGTTTTGTGCCAGCCTTAGTTATCGTAATATCTAGAATGAAAAAAAATTATAAGAAAAAAAGAAGAGAAAAAAAGAGAAAAGAAAAAAATAATAAAGTTCAAAGTATAAGGCAAATCGTTTCTGGCAACATGGAAACAATAACAACTATTCACCCACATTATTATCACGTTTTGCCATCTTTGAGATTTTTGACTAGGTGCTCACGCCGGCTCAACAAAACAGCATGTTTTTTGTGTCTAGTACAACAGCAAATGAAATCGACCTTAGATTATGTCTGTGCAATTGAGAGACTCATAAATATAAAAACCTATCTAGTGACACGTGGTTAATATAAAAAAACAAACATTTTCCTATGTAGGTGCGCTGTTATAATGTCTATGCTGAAAAGTTATAAAAACTAGGTAAACACTAGTTAATTTCTAAAATAATTTTTTCTTCACAGTCACGATAAAAGATGCTTGTTTTCCTCACTTTAATTGCTGATGAGGGCAAGCAATAGCTTAAGGTGTGGAGGAGGTAGTTTGAAATCGCCTAAATATACATGATTTTCGGCGGTGTTATTGCTTGATTTGAATCATTTCTCTTGAACAGTCGACACTTAATCAAGTATATATGCTATTATATTCTAAGGTACTTGTCGTGGGAAGAATAGTGGGAAGAAATACACGAAGATATGAAGCTTAAATGAAGAAATAACAGGAAGATAAAGACACCCGACACTCTGTATCACTTTTTGGTCCATAACACGGTCATAACCGAACTCCGTTTAGTTGGTTCGAAGCGGCTATTCGAAGAGAATTCAATATCTACAACCTGAAAAATCCAACGTGATGAGAACGGCCCCAAAGTGGGGACGGTTTTTAATACTAAAAGTACGGCACACTTTCTGTCAAAATTAAGAGAATTAAAGGCAATTAAATGCTAAGTGATAACACCCAATGTGCGGCAACACACTAAATATATGCGCGCACTTTTGCCACGAATAGCCTATAAATACCCTCCATTGTCTCTCCCATGTTCACACAATCCTCCACACACATCATCCCACTTCGTGTGTAACACTTAGAATAGGTATTTTTGGTGATAAAGGCGTACAAACCTTTGATCCAAACCTCCCTTGTAACAACAATCATCACAACAAAGAATTAAAGTTAGATGAGTTATAAGAAGAATTGTTGAACTTGGCTTATTTTCATTCTATATATCCATAGTTTTAATCCATCCAAGTTAGGGGTTGTGAAGAGTAATTCGAATCTATAATCAGCGATTGTACATAAATGTTCATAGTTTTCTCGGTTTCGTTGGGCCTGTTATTGGGCCTCGCTAGTGGGCTGTCAAGCCTCATATGACCCGAAAGGGTCCATTAGGTTTAGTAGTTGTTTTCTAGGGTTTTTAATATTTCGCTTAGCATATTAAACGTTAATAAGCATCAACTAATCATGTTTTAGTAAACCATTAAGCTTATATTTGTCTTTCATGGGTCTTGAACCCAAGACGTGGCTAAACAAGCTTGCCAAAGCTTGTTTAAGCTCGTCTCTCCCACGAGACATAGCTAGGGTTTCTATAACCCATTTCAACGCGTTCCAACAAACCCTAACCCGTATATATCATTGTGTACGTCCCTTATTAGAGCAAAACGAGTAGTTAGGTGTTCATGTTAAGCAACATATACATGATTTCATTTCTAAAACTCAATACCAAGCCCTCGGCTCATATTGTACGTATGCATGAAAAGTTTATCCCGTCCAAACTCATTTACAAGTTCACGTTTAGTCTTAGGTCTACACCACACAAGTCATACGCATAGTATTGACATTTTACGAGTACATGGGTTGTGCCATGCTAGGCACGACCCATGTCTAGCTTGTAATCACAAGCTACACGTCTTAACATATATAGAAACATAAGTTTAGACACGAAACATAGACTAAGAAACTTACAAAAAGGTCCTAGCGTCTTGTTTGGTGTCGAGTGTGATAACCCGAATACTAACCCCAATCCTTGCTTATACCCGTAACCTTCTTGCCTTCTAAACCCTTATACGAATAAACCTAGCTTCCTTGATCACTAGAAGCTAACCCAAGTCACTTGCTTGCAAGCTATGGTGAGATTGTGAGGGTGTTTGTTCTCGGCTGTGGATAGCAACCCGAAACAAGAAGAGAAAACAATATGGTTTGTTTGAGAGAGTGTTTAGTGTTTGCAAGAAGTGTTTTGCCAAGATAGGAGTGGGTTTATATAGGCCTAAGATTAGTTAGCTCACTTAGTCCCGATCTAATCCCAAACCGAGCCCTAATAGGTGGTTTCGGTTAGACCTAGTTAACCTCAAATGGTTTTGCTAATACCACATAGTACATTCCTTAATTACAAGATCAATGGTACATGATACTTAAGATTTGAGCAATCTTATGGTATATGTATGTGTGTACATGCCGCGGGTATCCAAGAGCAAGAAAGGATCCAAAGTGGTTATTACACAATGTGTATTAGGCTTATTAGGGACATTAAGGACAAGCTTTAATTAAACCTTTGTTGTACATGTACTTAGTATAGGTTTAGAAGATTTCTAGGTGATTATGTATGTGGGACGAGTAGGATTATGGAGGGAAAGAAAGGTTTTGAAATCTTATTGAGATTATTATGGTACAAGTCTTAATTAAAGGATCATTGTACAAGATTTGTGTAAGTATCCAATGGTTTATGGGTTTTGTTTACCCATAACCGGCCATAATGGCTTATTAACACGAAAATTGAATAATTTTTATGTTTAAGGATTAAAAGTGGGTATTGGTTCGAGTCTAGGTAAGTCTAGGTATTTTCAGGGTGTGTCTAAACGTATTTTATTGTGAAACGTAAGCCTCTTACGTGACCAATAAAAATAAAATACGCAAATTTAATAATTATCTTCCTAATAATTACATAACACTTGCTTGACGTAAACCTTAATTTATTTGGTGACCGTTTACGTTGAATGATTATTTCTAGTCTACGCGATTTAGCTTAAAAGTTAAATTAAAAGTAAACGCGTACCGGACTAAAATAAATAGTGAAGAATAATAGGAGTCGTAAAATGACCTGGAAATCTGAAATGTTACAGATCAACTTACCTTGACCTTGAGGCTACACCACACAAACTACTACAGACGTCTACATTGATCCAATGTACACACGCACACACGTTTTTCTGGATATCTAAAACTATGTCTATGAAACTCTTTATATAGAGAGTCCAAGACTTACAAAGGAAGTTAACATAAAGATATAAACAAGTAAATCTTTTAAACATTAAGAAATATCTTTGGTTATCTTTATCTTCTTAAGGAGATCTTCCAGAATCTTTATCTTTTGATATCTTTGACCAAATCTTCCATAATTCTCCACCAACTTGTAGAATTCTAATCTTGACGATTTACTCCTTATGTGTCATTCTTTTATTTATTTTGTCTCATTAAATCTAGAATCCCAACAAGAAGTCTGTCACGAGAATGGAACACACATACAATTGTATGGAGGAACAAGCTGAGATAGATACATTAAGCTTGAATGATCTTTACAACAACCTAAAGATCTATGAACTAGAGGTCAAAGGAATATCAAGCTCAAGCACAAACACACAAAATGTAGCCTTTGTGTCCTCAAATAGCATCAGCAGTACAAATGGAGCAGTTAATATTGCTCATGGTGCAACAACTGCTAGCACTCAAGCTACTACTGTTAACTCAACAACAATTGACAACTTGAGTGATGCTGTCATCTGTTCTTTCTTTGCAAGTCAACTAAACAGTCCATAACTTGTCAATGAGGACTTGCAACAAATTCATCCTAATGATTTGGAAGAGATGGATTTAAGGTGGCAGATGGCTATGCTAACAATAAGGGTAAGGAGATTCTTGAAGAACACTAAAATGAAGTTTTCTGTTAATGGTACTGAGACCATTGGGTTTAATAAGTCCAAAGTGGAGTGTTACAACTACCACAAAAAGGGACACTTTACAAGGGAGTGAAGGGCTCAAAGGAACCAAGAAAATAGGAACAGGGAAGGCACAAGAAAAAGTGTGCCAGTGGAGACAACTACTTCCAATGCTTTGATCTCATGTGATGGCCTTGGTGATTATGATTGGAGTGATCAAGCAGAAGAAGGGCTAACTAACTTTGCACTCATGGCTTACACTTCTACAAGTTCTAACTCTGAGGTATCTACTGATTCAAATTGTTCATCATCTTGTTTGGAAGATATTAAATTCTTATAGAACAAAATGAACAATTGTTAAAAGACTTAAGGACATCTAAGTTAAATGATATTGCTTATAAAATAGGTTTAGAGTTTGTAGAAGCAAGACTTCTAGTTTATAAGAAAAATGAGACTGTTTTTGAGGAAGATATCAAACTCTTAAAACATAAGATTTATTTAAAAGAAGTAGCCATTATAGAGCTTAGGAGAAAGTTAGATTTGGCTCAAAAACAAAAAGATGAAATTCAGCTAACAGTAGAAAATTTTGAGAATTCATCTAAAAACTTAAGCAAACTACTAGATTGTCAGATAGTTGATAAGTGCAAAACAGGTTTAGGGTATAATGCTGTTACACCTCTCTATACAGGAAACTTTATGTAACAACTCACATTTTCACACCTTTTTACATCAATGAACATCCGATTATTTATTTTAAACTTTTACACGTTAACTTTAAATTTCCAACGTTTAGCTAAATCGGGTAAACTAAAAACCAACATTCAACGTAAACGGACATCCAACAATTATAAGTTTACGTCAAACAAGTGTTACATAATTATTTAGAGGATAATTATTAACTTTCCGTATTTTATATTTATTAGTCACGTAAAGTGTTTACGTTTCGCAATAAAATACATTTAGACATACCTGGAACCACCAAAACTTATCTACGCTTCAAAAAATACTCATTTTTATACCCAATACTTAAAAATTACAAAAATCTCTTACGTACATACATGTGTGGCCAGATATAGGGGAGACTACAAGAGAAAATATCTTAAAATGACAACCAAAGTCTTGTACAAGATAACACTCAACACACTTAAGTTCATGACTAGTGTTTTTGCTTATTTCTTCCTTGATTTCCTCTCTTTACCCAAGCAAGCGTATAATGCACCTAGACATAAGACCAAATAGCTACTTGGAGTATATAAGGCAAGCAACTAGATATAAAAACACACAACACTCATTTGCTTAAGTGAAAACAACACTCATCTCTCTTTTTCTTTCCCAAACCCACGGCCAACATCAAAAACACACAAATAATTCACACAATTTTATTTACCACATTTCCAAGTATTCCTACATCATATCTAAGGTATACCAAGAAGGTTTGAAGACTTGGTTTAGAGTTTACAAGGGTTAACAAGAAAGGTTTAAGATTAGGGTTTTCTTGAAAGTTAGGGTTTTCTAAGTATTGGAAGCTTGGGTTTATCATCTAAACTAGGGTCTAGATCGTATTGTTCATCATCCTACATTATATTAAGGTTATCTGAAAACCCTAAACTCTTTACATTTGTGATTTTATGTGTTTATAATGTGTATATACTTAATCACCATCTAGGAAACTTATTAACTTGTAAAATGCATTTTTACACTTGGATATGATTTGGTATACTTTTACATATGTTATATGGATATTAATATTATGTGGGAATGGAAGTATAAGTATTGTACAAGTGTGGTTTATGTATAAAAAGTATATATAAACTAGTTACCTTAAAAGTGTACTTATTAAAGTTTATGAACAAATAAGTATGTAGACTTGTAGATCTTGTGATTCTTAGACAATATTTGGGCAACTGATGGACTAAGGACCTTAAGTATGTAAGACATGTGGTATAATACATGGTAAAGGACTTGTAACAAAGTTACTAAACTAAAAAGTTACAAAAACAAGTTTTAAACACATTTCATGTAAAAATCTTAAAGGGTCTGATCAAATTCGAAAAATAAAGTGTTCATTTTATATTTTTATCAAATACTACATGTTACAAGGATGGTAGGCATATAAGGAACTTGAAAAACCGAGTTATAACGAAGGAGATACGGCATTTGCAAGTTATACGATAATAAACGCTTTTATAAAAGAAATTTTATAAAAACTTTTTACATTTCACCTCTGATATATACATATGGTTATTTTTCATAGAAATTATGTATTTTTAGGATTCCAGAATATTAAGGATCGTAATTTTTCGATCAATAACGAAGGAGTTATGAATTTCACAAGTTTACAATAATAAATACTTTTATAAAAATAATTTTATAAAAGTTACTGTTCACATTAGGTATTTTATTTTTGAAAATATCATAATTAGATAGAACTTTTAATTACGAAGACGTGCTCGAATGAATCACTAAATTCGGAGCTAAAACGAATAAGATACGATATTTACGGGTTTACGATGATTAAGTTTATAAAAATAAATTTATAAAAGTCCATGAACAGTAAAAAGTACTGTTCATCAGAGGACTATAAATATTAAAATGTAATATTTTGATATACGAAAACGTGGACGTAAAGAACGTGCAAAATGGACTTAAAACGAGGAAGATACGCACTATTTTATACATATATACTATTTCTGACATGAATAGTGTTGGTTCGTG
Organism: Tanacetum coccineum; assembly: GCA_026074375.1. Taxonomy (NCBI): domain Eukaryota; kingdom Viridiplantae; phylum Streptophyta; class Magnoliopsida; order Asterales; family Asteraceae; genus Tanacetum; species Tanacetum coccineum. Next base: position 94,333 of record BQNB010004331.1, on the reverse strand, counting down.
TTTAATAAAAAAATTTGCGAAACATTTTAGAATCACTAAAACAATATTTATACATGTTTTAAACTTTATAAATATTATTTTTCAAAGGCGATTGAATTATTCATACGATTATACGAGTACAAATACATGATTATTATTTATCAAATGCGATTTAAATATTATTTCTCAAACACAATTAGATGGCGATGTAGCTATATAGAATTATATATGGTGTTAGATATTCAAAGTACTTAGTACTCATACGGCCTATAGTTAATTAGGTTGCCTTCGGTCATACGCTAGACGTATATACTCATTTGATATCCATTTACCGTCCATTCACTCGAGGTGAGTTTATAGCCTCACGTTTTACTTGTTTTACATATACTTTACAACTTTTGGGGTGAGAACATGCTTGTTACCAAATTCATTTACATGATTGGTTTGAATTCATTACATGTGCATTTACAATTCGTTTTACAAACTGGTCTACATACTCAATTACTTATTTTGGGACGAAATACATTGCTTGTTTCACTTATTTTTGAAAACAAGGACATTACTTTACTTTTACCCAAATGATTACGGATTAGCTTAAGCGGATTGAACTGTGAATTACTCGGAGGGTAAGCGCGAATGTTATGAAATAGATCTATTCGGGTGTGACAGCCCCGTTCGGGTGATTAGCTATCACCGGGAAAACGAACGTTATAGCATGTCGGAGCACAACATTTACACGAACATGAACACTTACGATGCCTTGAATAAAGTGGCATATATATGAGTCTACGCAGCAGTTTCATGAACTTAGAGTAATCGTAATCATTGTTTTATACACACTTGAATATTTACGTTGCCTTGAATAAAGTGGCAATACATACTTGAACAATGGTGGTCCAACCATACTTATACTTTTGTGACTATTTGGGGATTGAAATGGTCATGCATACTTTACAACTCTTTGATTTCTAACATTCATACATACATTTTGGGGAACATTTAAGGATTGAAACGGTCATGCATACTTTACAACTCTTTGATTTCTAACATTCATACATACATTTGGGGAACATTTAAGGATTGAAATGGTCATACATACTTTACAAAACTTTGGTTCAACGTTTATACTTACAAAAACCTATGAACTCACCAACTTTATGTTGACACTTTTTAAGCATGTTTTTCTTAGGTGAATTAGATGCTTGACTTATGTTATGTACATTGGAGTCTAAATAATTCAAGTTTCCTTTTCAAACAACACAGTTAGATGTCGTTCTCTCATGTCTTGTGCAATGGTATTATGAAGTAACGCTCTCGGAAACATATTAAGTAAACGCTCTATCAGGAAACATATTTCGTTGCGTCGACTCAATTTTTAGAGGGAGGTACAACATTTGGTAATTAGAGCAAAAGGTTATAGAGAACTAGGTTGCATTTTTTACAAGATTATAACCAATTTTTAACAACATTGCATACAATACGAAAAGGGTTTTAAACAAACAAACACATACACACACGTTGTTGCATTAGTTGGTCCATACTAGATCACTTAACACTATACAATATAAACCGATTTATAACATATAAGTACGTAACAATTACTGTGAGGTATCGGTCTTGCTTATATATACATAAGAAGATGTTTACTTCTTTCCATACATAATCTACTAATACATTTTAACAAGGGTTATTTATATAAATATTAAAACATTTACTTAAGGAAAGGTAGTACTAAATAGCTCGTAGGAGGTTCCTAAACATTATCAAACATTACTTTACCTTACACGATACCATCATTTATTTATGCCATGAGGCATTTCATTTCGCCGTGTCACGTATCCATTCATGCAATGAGTGCATATTCATCTTTACCATACACCATCTTACATTACGTTTATCATCCATACTGCACGCATCTTGCATGGTTTAATATAAAGATGAACTCTATATAAACTCTTTGCTCAGTGCAGTTCTGGATGCAACCCACTTCACCCGTCTCTGCTGATATCACCTCTGAGGAGAGATTTCAGAGATGCTATAACACTTCGTATTATGATGTTGTCCACACCAGTAGTTCCCCTTCGCTGCAGTTGCTTTTCCTGCCAGGACTATTGATTGCGATACTAGCCGTTCAATAGAGGGAGGCTATTCGAAGGCATTACATCGATTATTTGCAAAGGGGTGCCCATCGAAGGCGACAGGAATGAGTACATTGGGTTCAGGATGGGTATGGCTAAATCAGAGAATGCTTCCTCTGCGTGGTAGGATTAGGACCATCAGAGCTATCAAAGATGGTTACTCGTAACTAAGAAAGGAGACTCGTAGGGAGGTGGAGCGACAAATTGGACATTCAGTTCAGAGCCCACGGCACAGGACCGAGACGAACATTAGGAAGCTCAGGAGATTAGTTTTACTAGTCAGCTCGGACGCACCCATAGGCACCTAATATTTAGGCTTAATGTTATGTATTAGCTTGTATTGGAAGTTGTAGTATCAAGAAAACTATGTAGTATCTTGGAGGGAAAACAATGAAACCCACTATCTATCAAATCATCGTATTATGAAAATTTCACAAATTTTGCTTTAATTGTTTAATCATTTATGCAAGTCACTCTCACAAATATCATGAAATCATAACGCTATTTTGACGAAAATGAGCAATGCATCGTTAGTCCTCAATTATACATGGCCTGATCAACTATGTATAATTCAGGAAAGTACCATGTCGTGCTAAGAGTAGTCACTCTAAAACTTCTTGTCAAGAAAACAATTTTCTACTTATATCAAGTTTTGTGTGTGTATTTATAAAATGTAATCGTCATGAGGAACCAAACTAATAATCATAATAACTAAGTAAACTCTTGCACCATCTTACAATAAAGTCGACATCATCTTACACCAAATCTTAAGGCAAGAAGGCGAAGACGTATCATTAGTCACCCTAGGACAACCCATCGGCAAGTTAAACATCACCAAGGTATTGAGACCCGTACCAATGAAATTCTACATCAAGATAGCAAATTGACTTAGCACATATTAGGAGGATTAAGACGAGCATTTACACCTCTTCATCAACACTATTCCAGAAGGCAACTGGAACCAAATTGCAGGACGCAATTCTTTTAATATGAGGAGACTATAACAACTCACATTTTCACACCTTTTTACATTAATGAACATCCAATTATTATTTTAAACTTTTACGCGTTCACTTTAAACTTCCAACGTTTAGCTAAATCGCGTAAACTAAAAACCAACATTCAACGTAAATGGACATCCAACAATTATAAGTTTACGTCAAACAAGTGTTATATAATTATTTGGAGGATAATTATTAACTTTCCATATTTTATTTTTATTAGTCACGTAAAGTGTTTACGTTTCGCAATAAAATACATTTAGGCATACCCGGAACCGCCAAAACTTATCTACGCTTCAACAAATACCTATTTTTATACCCAATACTCAAAAATTACAAAAATCTCTTATGTACGTACATGTGTGGCCGAATATAGGGTAGAATACAAGAGAAAATATCTTAAAATGTCAACCAAAGTCTTGTATAAGATAACAGTCATCACACTTAAGTTCATGACTAGTGTTTTTGCTTATTTCTTCCTTGATTTCCTTTCTTTGCCCAATAAATTGTATAATGCACCTAGACATAATACCAACTAGCTACTTGGAGTATATAAGGCAAGAAACTAGATAGAAAAACACACAACACTCATTTGCTTAAGTGAACTCTCTTTTTCTCTCCCAAACCCACGACCAACATCAAAAACACACAAATAATTCACACAAATTTATTTACCACATTTCTAAGTATTCCTACATCATATCTAAGGTTTACTAAGAAGGTTTGAAGGCTGGGTTTAGAGTTTACAAGAGTTAAAGAAAGGTTTAAGATTAGGGTTTTCTTAAAAGTTAGGGTTTTCTAAGTATTGGAAGCTTGGGTTTATCATCTAAACTCTTATCAACCATGATGATACTACATAACAACTCACATTTCATTCACATCCTTATTACATTAATGAACATCCAAAAAATTATTTATAAACTTTTACGCATCACGATTAAACTTCCCAACAGTTTACTAAATCCGCGTCTAAATACTAAAAACCAACATTCAACGTAAATGGACATCCAACAATTATAAGTTTACGTCAAACAAGTGTTATATAATTATTTGGAGGATAATTATTAACTTTCCATATTTTATTTTTATTAGTCACGTAAAGTGTTTACGTTTCGCAATAAAATACATTTAGGGCATACCCGGAACCGCCAACAAACTAACCTACGCTTCAAACAAACTACCTATTTTTATACCCAATACTCAAAAATTTCACAAAAAATCTCTTGTATGTACGTACAAAATGTGTGGCCACCCCCTCACCGCCCGCCCCCAACGTTTGCCTTTCGCCGAATAAAGGTTATAATACAAAGACAGAAAATTCTATCTTAAAATGTCAACCAAAGTCTTGTATAAGATAACACTCATCACACTTAAGTTCATGACTAGTGTTTTTGCTTATTTCTTCCTTGATTTCCTCTCTTTGCCCAAGCAAGTGTATAATGCACCTAGACATAATACCAACTAGCTACTTGGAGTATATAAGGCAAGAAACTAGATAGAAAAACACACAACACTCATTTGCTAAGTGAAAACAACACTCGTCTCTCTTTTTCTCTCCCAAACCCACGACCAACATCAAAAACACACAAATAATTCACACAAATTTATTTACCACATTTCTAAGTATTCCTACATCATATCTAAGGTTTACTAAGAAGGTTTGAAGGTTGGGTTTAGAGTTTACAAGAGTTAAAGAAAGGTTTTTAGCAGTATTAGGGTTTTCCTTAAAAAGTTAGGGTTTTCTAAGTATCTCTGAAGCTTGGGTTTATCCACTAAACTAGGGTTTAATTTATATTGTCTCATCATCCTACCTCAATTAAGGTCATACCTAAAACTCAAAACTCTTTACATTTGTGATATTTCAAGGTTTATATAATGTTAATAATTAGAAGTTAATCACCATCTAGGAAATTTATTAACTTGTAAAATGGATTTTTACACTTGGATATGATTTGGTATACTTTTACATATGTTATATGGATATTAATATCATGTGGGAATAGCAGTATAAGCATTGTACAACTGTGATTTATGTATAAAAAGTATATATAAACTAGTTACCTTAAAAGTGTACTTATTAAAGTTTATGAACAAATAAGTATGTAGACTTGTGGATCTTGTGATTCTTGGATAATATTTGGACAAATGATAGACTAAGGACCTTAAATATGTAAGACATGTGGTATAAGACATGGTAGAGGACTTGTAACAAAGTTACTAAACTAAAAAGTTACAAAAACAAGTTTTAAACATATTTCATGTAAAAATCTTAAAGGGTCTGATCAAATTTGAAAAATAAATTGTTCATTTTATATTTTTATCAAATACTACATGTTACAGGGATCGTAGGCCATTTAAGGCGAACCTTGAAAAACCAAGTTATAAACGAAGGAGAAACCGCATTTGCAAGTTTTACGATAATAATAACGCTTTATTACAAGAAAATTTCTATACAAAACTATTACATTTCGAACCTCCTGATATATTACATATGGTTTATTTTTCACAGAAAGTTGTGTTATTTTTTAGATTCCAAAAACATGAGAACATAATTCTTTTTTGATCAATACGAAGGATATATGAAATATTCCACAAGTTACAAATAATAAAATACTTTTAATAAAACAATAATTATATAAAAGTTACTGTTCACATCAGGTATTTTATTTTTAAAATATCATAATTAGATAGAACTTTTAATTACGAAGACATGCTCGAAAGAATCACTAAAATCAGAGCTAAAACGAATAAGATACCACATTTACGGGTTTACGATGATTAAGTTTATAAATAAATATAATTTATAAAAGATCCATGACAGTAACAAAGACTGTTTCATCAGAGGACTAGAAATATTAAAATGTAATATTTTGATATACGAAAACGTGGACGTAAAGAACGTGCAAAACGGACTTAAAACGAGGAAGATACGCACTATTTTTATACATGAAACACTATTTTCCTGACATGAAATAGTGTGGTTCGTGTTAAATAAAAAAAAATTTAGTGAAACATTTTTAGCAATCACTTAAATAATATTTTATACATGTTTTGAACTTTATAAATATATCTAATTCTTTTAAAGTCGGTTGAACTATTCATAACGTTAAGACGAAGTACAATACAAATTTATTATTTATCAAATGGGCGATTTAATATTATTTCTCAAATACAATAAGACGGTGATTAGCTATAAAGAAATATATATGGTGTTAAATATTCAAAGTACTTAGTACAATAGGCCTATAATTAATTAGGTTTCCTTCGGTCATACGCGAGACGTATACACTCATTTGATATCCATTTACCGTCCATTCACTCGAGGTGAGTTTATAGCCCCACGTTTTACTTGTTTTACATATACTTTACAACTTTTGGGGTGAGAACATGCTTGTTACCAACTTCATTTACATGATGGGTTTGAATTTATTACATGTGCATTTACAATTTGTTTTACAAACTGGTCTACATACTCAATTACTTATTTTGGGACGAAATACATTGCTTGTTTCACTTTATTTTTGAAAACAAGGACATTACTTTACTTTTACCCAAATGATTACGGATTAGCTTAAGCGGATTGAACTGTGAATTACTCGGAGGGTAAGCGCGAATGTTATGAAATAGATCTATTCGGGTTTGACAGCCCCGTTCGGGTGATTAGCTATCACCGGGCAAATGAACGTTATAGCATGTCGGAGCACAACAGTTATACGAACACGAACACTTACGGTGCCTTGAATAAAGTGGCAATACATACTTGAACAATGGTGGTCCAACCATACTTATTCTTTTGTGACTATTTAGGGATTGAAATGGTCATGCATACTTTACAACTCTTTGATTTTTAACATTCATACATTCATTTTGGGGAACATTTAAGGATTGAAACGGTCATGCATACTTTACAACTCTTTGAATTATAACATTCATATATACAATTGGGGAACATTTAAGGATTGAAACGGTCATACATACTTTACAAAACTTTGGTTCAACGTTTATACTTACAAAAACCTATGAACTAACTAACTTTATGTTGACACTTTTTAAGCATGTTTTTCTCAGGTGAATTAGATGCTTGGCTCATGTTATGTGCATTGGAGTCTAAATAATTCAAGATTTATTTTCAAACGACATAGTTAGATGTCGTTCTCTCATGTCTTGTGCAATGGTATTATGAAGTAACGCTCACGGAAACATATTCTGCTGCGAACCATTTTTTGGGGGTGTTACACTTTATGCCACCAAAACATGATTTGTCATTCTCTGGTATAGAAGAGTTTGTGAATGAGCCTATAGTTAGTGAGCCTACAGTTAAGAAGCCTGTAGTTGAGACCAGTAAAGCTAAGGCTAGTGAAGCAAAGTCTAAAGCAGTTAGGAAGAATAATGGTGCTCTAATTATTGAGGATTGGGTATCTGATAGTGAGGAAGAAGATATGCCTCAAGCTAATATTGAAAAGAAAATAGTTAAGTCTAGTTTTGCTAAAATAGAGTTTGTTAAATCTAAAGAGCAAGTAAAATCTCCTAGGAAAACAACTGTTAAACAAGGTGATCAAAATAGGCAAAACACTCATACTCCTAGAGGCAATCAAAGAAACTGGAATAATAGGATGTCTCAAAGATTAAGAAGTAATTTTGAGATGATTAACAAAGCCTTCTATGTGTGTGGAAGTTTTGATCATTTGCAGTATAATTGTGATAACCATCAGAGACAGTTTAATAATAAAAAGATGGTAAAACCAGTGTGGAACTATAATCAAAGGGTGAATAACCAGAATTCTTCTAGAATGACTCACTCCAGTCCTAAAAGGAACATGGTTATAAAAGCAGTATTAACGAGGTCTGGCCTATTATCACTTACTACTGCAAGACCAGTTAATACTGCTCAACCAAAAATAACAGAGAATAGTGCAAGACCAATGAAAAATACTTTTAATAAAGCACATTCAACTGTTGGAAGGCCCATTGACAACAAAACAACAACTAAAAATAGTAATTTTAATCAGAGGGTTAATACTATTAGTGGTAAGAATGTTAAAACTGCTAGGCCAAAAGCAATAGTTAATGATGCTAGGCCAAAAGCAATACTTAATGCTGTTAAAGGAAACCAGGTTAATGTTGTTAAGGCCTCAGCTTGTTGGGTTTGGAAACTAAAGACTAAAGTAATAGACCATGTTTTTAAACACAACAGTGCATCAACCATCCTAAAAAGGTTTGATTATATTGATGCACAAGGCAGATCCAAGTCAGTGATGGCTTGGGTCCCCAAAAGAAGCTGATTTTCTTATCTTATGTACAGGGCAATCCACAACAAGATTTACATAAACAAGGAGTGATTGACAGTGGATGCTCAAGGCACATGACAGGGAACATGTCTTATCTTACTGACTTTAAAGAAATTGATGGAGGATATGTTGCCTTTGGAGGTAAAAGGAGGGAAAATCACAAGAAGAGGTACAATAAAAACTGGTAATTTAGATTTTAAGAATGTGTATTTTGTAAGAGAATTACAGTTTAACCTCTTTAGTGTCTCACAAATGTGTGACAAAAAGAATAGTGTTCTCTTTAATGACACTGAATGTATTGTTTTATCTCCAAACTTTAAGTTAACTGATGAAAGTCATGTTTTACTTAAAGTTCCTAGAAAAGACAATATGTATAGTGTTGATTTAAAGAATGTTGTTCCTAAAGGAGGTCTAACTTGTCTCTTTGCAAAATCCACATCTGATGAATCTAAACTTTGGCATAGGTGGACCTTGGTTATTAATTTTCAATAACTATTGAATTAAACTGGTAGGAAGAAAATTTTGTAGGGTTTACCTTCAAAACTTTTTGAAAATGATCAAACCTGTGTTGCTTGTCAAAAGGGAAAGCAACATAGAGCTTCTTATAAGTCCAAAACAGTAAGTTCAATCAGCCAACCTTTACATATGTTGCACATGGATTTGTTTGGTCCAACATTTGTAAAAAGCTTAATGAAAAAGATGTATTGCCTAGTTGTCACAGATGATTACAGTAGGTTTAGTTGGGTTTTCTTTCTAGCTACTAAGGATGAGACTAGTGGCATTCTTAAGTCCTTTATAACTGGAGTAGAAAATCTAATAGATCAAAGGGTTAAGGTAATTAGGTGTGACAATGGAACTGAGTTCAAGAATAAGGAGATGAATCAGTTTTGTGAGAGAAAAGGTATTAAGAGAGAATTTAGTGTAGCTAGAACTCCTCAACAAAATGGAGTAGCTGAGAGGAAAAATAAAACACTAATTGAGGCTGCTAGGACAATGCTAGCTGATTCAAAGTTACCTACTACTTTTTGGGCTGAAGCAGTTAATACTGCTTGCTATGTGCAAAATAGGGTATTAGTAATTAAGCCTCATAACAAGACCCCTTATGAACTTTTTCTTGGTAGAAAACCAGCTTTAGGCTTTATGAGACCATTTGGGTGTCCTGTTATAATTCTCAATACCATAGATCACTTAGGCAAGTTTGATGGTAAGGCTGATGAAGGATTCTTTGTTGGGTACTCAATCAATAGTAAAGCACTTAAAGTATTCAAAAGTAGAACTAGGATAGTTGAAGAGAATATGCATGTCTAGTTTAGTGAGAATACACCTAATATTGCAGGAAGTGGACTAAATTGGCTTTTTGATATTGATGCACTAACAAAGTCAATGAATTATAAGGCAGTTGTTGCAGGAAATCAGTCTAACGGTAATGCAAGTACAAAAGCATGTGATGATACAAGTAAAGCTAGTATGGAGAAAGTACATGGCAAAGATTACATATTGCTACCATTATGGCTTGCTGATCTATTGTTCTCTCAATGTTCAAAGAGTTCTCCTGATGCTAGATTCAAACCTTCAAGTGATGGTGAAAAGAAGGTTGATGGTGATCTAAGTAAATAGGATGAAAGTAATGATCAAGAGAAGGATGGTAATGTTAACAGCACTAACAATGTTAATGCTGTTAGTTCAACTGTTAATGCTGTTGGCATAGAAGTTAATGTTGTTGGTGCAAAAACAAGCATTGAACTTCCAGATGATCCAAATATGCCTAAATTGGAAGATATTGTTTATTCAGATGATGATGAAGATGTTGGTGCAGAGGCGGACATGAACAACTTGGATGTATTTATGTATGTCAGTCCTATTCCAACTACAAGAGTACACAAAGATCATCCAGTTGAACAAATTATTTCAGTCCTATTCCAACTACAAGAATACACAAAGATCACCCACTTGAACAAATTATTGGATACTTGAATCCAACACCTCAAACAAGAAGAATGACAAAGAATTTGGAAAAACATGGTTTGTTTAGTTCTGTTCAGCAAAGAACAAACCATAAAGACTTTTAAAATTGCTTGTTTGCTTGCTTTTTATCACAAGAAGAACCCAAAAAGGTAATTCATGCATTAAAGGATCCAAGCTGGATAAAAGCTATGCAGGATGAGCTTCTACAATTCAAATTACAAAAGGTTTGGACCTTGGTGGATTTACCAAATGGCAAAAGGGCTATTGGCACTAAATGGGTCTTCAGGAACAAGAAGGATGAAAGAGGCATTGTGATAAAGAACAAAGCAAGGTTGGTTGCTCAAGGGTACACATAAGAAGAAGGGATTGATTATGATGAAGTCTTTGCTCCTGTTGCCAGAATTGAAGCAATTAGGCTATTCTTTAGCCTATGCCTCATTTAAAGACTTTGTTTTGTACCAGATGGATGTCAAGAGTGCTTTTCTTTATGGTAAGATTGAAGAGGAAGTCTATGTTTGTCAACCACCAGGATTTGAAGATCCAGACTTCCCTGATAGAGTATACAAAGTAGAAAAGGCACTTTATGGACTGCATCAAGCTCCTAGAGCTTGGTATGAAACCTTGTCAACTTATTTGTTGGACAATAGGTTTTAGAGAGGAAAGATAGACAAGACTTTGTTTATCAGAAGGGATAAAAGTGACATTCTATTAGTTCAAGTGTATGTAGATGATATCATATTTGGCTCTACAAAGAAGTCATTATGCACAGAATTTGAAAAGATGGTGCATAAGAAGTTTCAAATGAGTTCTATCGGTGAACTCACATTTATCTTAGGACTGCAAGTAAAGCAGAAGGAGGATGGGATTTTTATCAGTCAAGATAAGTATGTGACTAAGATTTTGAAGAAATTTGGTTTTTATAGATGTCAAGACAGCAAGCACACCTATGGAAACTCAAAAGCCTTTGCTCAAGGATGAAGATTGTGAAGAAGTGGATGTTCATTTATATAGATCAATGATTGGTTCATTGATGTATCTTACTTCTTCAAGACCTGATATTATGTTTGCAGTGTGTGCCTGTGCAAGATATCAACTCAACCCAAAAGTATCACATCTTTATGATGTGAAAAGAATTTTTAGATACTTAAAAGGTCAACCTAAATTGGGCCTATGGTATCCAAAAGATTCACCTTTTGATTTGGTAGCATACATTAATAGTGATTATGCTGGAGCAAGCTTGGATAGGAAATCCATAACAGGAGGTTGTCAATTTCTTGGGTGCAGATTGATTTCATGGCAGTGCAAGAAGCAGACTGTGGTTGCTAATTCCACAACAGAGGCTGAATACGTAGCTGCTTCAAGTTGCTTTGGCCAAGTGCTTTGGATTCAAAATCAATTGCTGGATTATGGGTATAACTTTATGCATACAAAGATCTATATTGATAATGAGAGTACTATATGCATAGTTAAGAACCCTGTTTTTCATTCAAAAACAAAGCACATTGAGATTAGACATCACTTTATCAGAGATTCTAATGAAAAGAAGCTAATTCAAATGATCAAGATTCATACTAACAAGAATGTTGCAGATTTGCTTACAAAAGCATTTGATGTAAGTATATTTCAATATCTGATTGCCAGTATTGGAATGCTCAATCTTTAAAGTCCTAATTAAGAAAATGGTGAGGTAAAAGAATAGAGAGAATTGGTGAGATTAAAAACAAAAAGAGAGATGTGTGATACAAAAACAGACATAGTGATTTGGTGAAAAAAGAATTAAGATAATTTGTGAGTTGAAAAATAGAAAGAGAGTTGAATATAGCAAAAACAGACAAAGAGAATTATGAGCTAAAAGAACTGAGAGAAATCAAAAACAGATAGAGAGATTTTGTGAGTTAAAATATTAATTTGATGATGGAAATGCTAATTAGAAAGGAATTGGAGTTAATACTGGTGATTTAAAGTTAATGCTGCTAGGCATAAACTTACTGCTGCTAAGGAAAGTTAATACTACTAGGCATAACTTACTACTGCTGGTTGTAAGTTAATGCTGCTAGGTTACTTACTACTGCTAGTTGAAAGTTAATGCTTCTAGGCATAACTTACAACTACTGATGAACGTTAATGCTGTTGAGGGTAGTTTCATAAATACTTCGATTAAGGGTTTCATTCAATCATTTAATCGTTTTCAATCTTTCATATACTCTCTAAACAAAAACCCTAACTCAATTTCATCATTAATCATCAAAACCCAACACAATGACGACCCTACAATTTGCTGATACTCATAATTTAGTTGCGTTTTTGACTAAATCTTCTGAAAATGAAGGATTTAAGCAGATAGTGGATTTTCTGAATACAAGTTCTATAAAGTATGCTTTAACCGTTAATCTTACTATATATACATCGTGCATTGAACAATTCTGGTCTACTACCAAGGCGAAAACGATTAATGGGGAAGTTCAGTTACAAGCCCTAGTGGATGAAAAGAAGATAATCATAACTGAAGCAACTGTAAGAAGAGATCTTCAACTGGAAGATGCTAATGGTGTTGATTGTCTGCCAAATGCTACAATTTTTGAACAGCTTACACTCATGGGGTATGAAATTTTTTCACAAAAGCTTAATTTCTATAAGGCATTCTTCTCTCCCCAATGAAAATTTCTTATTCACACTATTTTGCAATGCCTAAGTGCTAAGACTACTGCATGGAATGAATTTAGTAGCACTATGGCCTCTGCAATTATATGTTTAGCCACAAACCAAAAATTCAACTTTTCCAAGTATATTTTTGAAAGCATGGTGAAAAACTTGGATAGTGCTGCCAAATTTTTGATGTATCTAAGATTTGTGCAAGTATTTTTGGATAATCAACTGGAAGGAATGATAAATCACAACAGAATTTATGTTGCACCATCTCACACAAAGAAGTTTTTTGCTAATATGAAGAGGCAAGGAAAGGACTTTTCTGGTAGAGTAACACCCTTGTTTTCCACTATGATGGTGCAAGCTCAACAGGAACAGGGTGAAGGTTCAGACATGCCAACTATTATTCCACCATCAACATCACAACCTCAAAGGAAACAGAGGCCTAGGAAACCCAAGAGAAAGGACACTGAGATTCCTTAGTCTAGTGTTCCTATAGAGAATATAGCAGATGAGGCTGTCTATGAGGAAAGGGATGACAGTTTGGAAATGGCTACCACTACTGCTACTTGCTTAGATGCAGAGAAGGACAGAGGTAACATCTCTAAGACCCAATCCAAGGCAACACCTAATGAACCAAGTTCGGGGGGGGGGGGGGGGGGGGGGGGCCATTGGAAAACATAAACCACGGAAGCCCAAGAAGAAGGACACTCAGATACCTTAATCTAGTGTTCTTAGTAACAATATAGCAGAGGAGGCGATTAATGAGGAGAATGTACCTACACATACCAACGATCCACTGCTCAATGGTGAGGATAGACTGAAACTTGAGTAATTGATGGCACTATGTAACAACTTACAAAACATGGTTTTTGATTTGGAACACACAAAGACCACTCAGGCACTGGAGATTGACAGCTTAAAAAGGAGGGTCAAGAAGCTTAAGAAGATGCAAAGGTCAAGAACACACGGGCTTAGAAGATTGTACAAGGTTGGTTTAAGTGCTAGGGTTATACCTTCTGAAGATGAAGGTTTGGGTGAGGAGGATGCATCCAAACAAGGGAGGAAAATTCATGATATTGATGCAGATGAAGACATCACCTTGGATAGTACTCATTTTGATACTGATCTTGATATGTTTGGAGTGCATGATCTTGATGGTGATGAGGTGTTTATAGAAACTAAAGAGCCTGTGGTTAATGCTGCTACAACTGCAAGTACAATTCTAGTTAGTGCTGCCAAAGATTTATCTGATGTTGACATGACTTTAGCTTAAGCACTGGCAGAATTAAAGAATGTTAAACCCAAGACTGTTACAATTGGTGCTACAACAACTACAACTGCTGTTACAAGGCCCAAGGCTAAAGGGCTTGCTATTTAAGAGCAGGAGCAAGCATCTACACCAATAACTTCTTCAAAGGATAAGGGTAAAGGAATCATGGTTGAAGAACCTTTGAAGATGAAGAAGAAAGATCAAGTCCTCTTTGATGAACAAGAAGCTATAAGACTACAAGATCAATTTGATGAGGAAGCAAGGATTGCAAGAGAAAAAGAAGAAGCTAATGCTGCCTTAATTGCACAATGGAATGATATTCAGGATAAGGTTGAGACTGACTATGAATTAGCTTAAAGGCTGCAAGCAGAGGAACAAGAAGAGTTGACAATTGAAGAAAAGTCTAAACTGTTTCAACAACTCTTGGAGAAAAGGAGAAAACACTTTGCATCTAAAAGAGCAGAAGAAAGGAGGAATAAACCACCCACAAAAGCTCAACAAAGGAGTATAATGTGTACATATCGAAAAAACATGGCAGGATGGAAGCCCAAAGACTTGAAGACTAAGTCCTTTGCCAATGTTCAAGAGTTATTTGATAAAGCAATGAAAAGGGTAAACACATTTGTTGATATGGATACAGAATTGGTGGGAGGTAGTAAAGTAAGAGCTGAAGGCAGTAAGATAATAGCATAAGAAAGCATCTTAAAGAGGGTAGGTGATGAGCTTAAACAAGATAAATCAAAGAAGCAAAAGTTAGATAAAAAGGTGGAAGCAAAAGTAGATAATGCTAAGGAAGCTGAAGAGCTTAAGAAATGTTTAGAAGTAGTTCCAAATGATGGAGATGATGTAACTATTGATGATACACCTTTGTCTGTCAAAATTCTAATTGTTGACTATAAGATCTACCAAGAAGGGAAGAAAAGATTTTTCAAAATAATCAGAGCAGATGGAAAGACTCAGATGTACTTAACTTTTACTAAAATGCTTAAAAACTTTGATAGATAAGACTTGGAAGTTCTTTGGAGTATAGTCAAAGCAAGATTTACGAAGACAGAGCCAGTGAATTACATGGATACTTTCTTGCATCTTAATTTGAAGACCATGTTTGAACATCACCTTGAAGATAATTTATGGAAGAATCAATAAGGATTAGTTAAAGTGTTGAACTAGAAGCTTTATGATTCTTGTGGAGTTCATTGTGTGACAATGCAAAACATACTTTATTATCTGTAGGTTAAGAAGATGTATCCACTTACAAACCACACACTACATCAGATGTTCAATGATGTGAAGCTCCAAGTTGATTATGATTGTGAAATGGCATTTGAGTTTCTCAGATTGGTCAAGAAACAGCTTAAGGAAAGCTATGTACCTCAATGAAGTGTTTGGAAGCATCCTCCTAGTGATTGATTAAGCTTTTAATGAAACTTGATAATTTTGAAGAAGAATATCAAGTTTAGGGGAGGGTTGTTGGGATTAAAAGCCTCTTGATGCTGTTTGGAAGTTACTACTGCTAGTGTAAGTTACTACTGCTAGTAATGTTAGTACTATTAAAGTAAAGTTAGTACTGCTAGTGTAACTTATTACTGCTAGTGAAGATTGAAGAAAACTTTCTAAGTAGTTAATGCTGCTTGTACACAGTTAGTGCTGCTGGTACAAAAGTTACTACTGTTGGTGTTGAAAGTTAATGTTGCTGGTATAAAAGTTACAACTGCTGAAGGATTAAGACTGCTGAAAGAGTTTCTACTGTTAAGGGATGGATAAAGACAGAAGAAAAGATAAAGATTGCTTATGAGATATGTATGAGATATTTTTGTAAAAGATACGTATAAGTTATTTGTTTAAAAGATCATGATAACTTAGGAAAATATTATAAGCCGGTTAGGACTCCTTGGTGTATAAAAGGAGGTCCTAGGGCATAGAGTTAGATATCTAGAAATATTTTGTTTTGATATCATTATAGCTTCAAGGTTTTGTAATCCTAATACTAGTTAAAAGTATTCGTATTAATATATTGAAGCTTTTGTTTGTTAATCTGTGTACTCATTAGTATTACTGTCTCATTGAAGAATCCTTCTTATATTAAAGATTAGATTCCGCATAATCTTTAGTATTATCAAACAAATTTTCTACTATAGTTGTGTAGGATTTATCTTGCATAACTAAACCTTACACAAGCTAAAGAATTCAAGATCCATTCAAGTGGGATCAACAGTTACTTCATAATATCATTGCTCGAATCATGAGAGAACGACCTCTAACTATGTCGTTTGAAAAGAAATCTTGAATTTTTTTAGACTCTAATGCACATCACATAAGCCAAGCATCTATTTCACCTGAGAAAAACATGCTTAAAAAGTGTCAACATAAAGTTGGTGAGTTCATAGGATTTTGTAAGTATAAATGTTGAACCAGAGTTTTGTAAAGTATGTATGACCGTTTCAATTCTTAAATGTTCACCAAAATGCATGTAGTAATGTTGTAAATCAAAGAGTTCTAAAGTATGTATGACCATTTCAATCCCCAAATAGTCACAAAAGTATAAGTATAGTTAGACCACCATTGTTCAAGTATGTATTGCCACCTTATTCAAGGCAACGTAAAATTTCAAGTGTGTATAAAACAATAATTATGATTACTCTAAGTTCATGAAACTGCTGCGCAGACTCATATATATGCCACTTTATTCAAGGCACCGTAAGTGTTCATGTTTGTATAATTGTTGTGCTCCGACATGCTATAATGTTCGTTTGCCCGGTGATAGCTAATCACCCGAACGGGGCTGTCACACCCGAATAGATCTATTTTATAACATTTGCGCTTACCCTCCAAGTAATTCACAGTTCAATACGCTTAAGCTAATCCGTAATCATTTGGGTAAAAGTAAAGTAATGTCCTTGTTTTCAAAAATAAAGTGAAACAAGCAATGTATTTCGTCCCAAAATAAGTAATTGATTATGTAGACCAGTTTGTAAAACAAATTGTAAATGCACATGTAATAAATTCAAACCCATCATGTAAATAAAGTTGGTAACAAGCATGTTCTCACCCCAAAAGTTGTAAAGTATATTGTAAAAAAAGTAAAACGTGGGGCTATAAACTTACCTTGAGTGAATGGATAACAAGTATATCAAAAAATGTGTCATGTAAGTGTCTGAATGCAACCTAATTAAGTATAGGTCGTATGAGTACTAAATACTTTGAATAACTAAGACTGTATATAATTCTATATAGCTACATCTGTAACACCCCCAAATTAGGTCGCAGCGGAATATGGGTTGGGGGTGGTACTTCATAGATCAATAACACAAGATATATATAAGAACGACCATTAAAAGCCATTTAAAACTAATACATTAGATTTAGCAAAGTGTTGTTACAAAAGCCCGAAGCTATACATGTTCATTGTTCAAAATACAAGATTTAAGTTCATAACAATTATCCTAAAATGTAATGCAACCAAATCTTCATGCATATGACATCAAAAATATAAGACCACCAATGTATCCCTTGCACCTCGTGCTTATTGATTTCCTGAAAAACATTGCTTAAAACATCAACATATTGTTGAGTAAATTCATAAGTTTATAAAATGTATAATGTAGGACCGCAAGATTTCCCCATGATAATGCAACAGATGCAAACATCATAAAATGTAATTACGTTTTCCTAAGCTCATGACACTGAAGCTTGACATGTATGAAATGCAATATAAATTGCCAACATTACCCGTGATGATGTTCTAACCCGCAACATCCTATGTCCGACATGGTATACGTTCGTTTGTCCAGTGATAGCTAATCACCTGAACGGGGATGTCAATCCCAATAGATCTATTTATAACATTCGCGCTCATAACAGTAATTGACAGTTCATGATAATGGGCTCAGATGGGTTACCGCTACTTAGGAAAACACGTAATCGTAATGTGAAATGTCCACTTGCGTCCAATTGTAAAACATGCATATGTTTCTCACCCCAAAACTTGTAAATCATTAAAATGTAAAACGTGGGGCTATGAACTCACCTTGAGTTAATGATAATCCAAATACAACAGAAAATGCGTCACGGAAATGACGGAATGCAACCTAATCCAATATAGGTCGTATAAGTACTAAGCACTTTGATTAACTACTACCATATACAATTCTATATAGCTACATCACCATCTAATTGCGTTTGTGAAATCGTATTTATAAAGTTAAAACGTTTATAAATAGTTCATTAGTAAAAACGACGTAACTTTATCGTTTTAAGCCCGTTTCTTACGTTTCTTATGTCCACGCTTTCGTATTAAGACGAGTTATCAAAATATTACATTTTCATCTTTTTAGTCCCCTGATGAACAGTGGTTTTTACTGTTCATGACAGTTTATAAATTTATTTTTATAAATTTAGTTATCGTAAAACCCGTAAATGTCGTATTTTATTCGTTATAGCTCCGTTTTTAGCGATTCTTTCGAGCACGTCTTTGTTATTAAAAGTTCTATCATATTAATGATGTTTTCAAAATGTTCATGTCTGAGATGAACAGTAATTTTTATAAAAGTATTTATTATCGTAAACTCGCGAAATTCATAACTCCTTCGTTATTAATTGAAAAATTACGATTCTTATTGTTTTGGAATCCTAAAAATATGTGTGATCTGAGAAAAATAACCAACCTTATATATCAGTAGTATTTTGTAACTTGTTTTTATAAAATTTCTTTTATAAAACCGTTTATTAACGTATAACTTGTAAACTACGTATCTTCTTCGTTATTAATCTGTTTTTCGAGTTTCTTACCTTTTTGGAATCCTTATGAGATGTAGTATTTTATAAAAATATAAAATAAATAAGTTAAATTCGAATTCTAAACAGCAAGTTTTGAAGTTTTCTTTAAAAACATGTTTAAGCTTGTTTTTATAACTTTTAAGCTTAACCACTTTGTTACAAGTCCATTACAATACTTATTATCACATGTCTTACATCCTTAGGGTCCCTAATTCATCATTTGTCCATATATTGTCCAAGAATCACAAGATCCAAATGTGTACACACTTATTTATCCATGAACTTTCATAAGTATACTTTTTAGTTAACTTGTTTACATATACTTTTTATACATAACCAACACTTGTACATTGCTTATAATTCCATTATAACATGATATGAACATTCATACAACATATATAAAAGTTTACCAAATCATAAAAAAGTGTAAAAATCCATTTTTACAAGTAAACATGTTCTTAGATGGTGATTAACTACATAAACATCATATATGCATAAAATCACAAAAGTAAAGAGATTAAGAGTTTTAGGTAACCTTAATATGAAGTGTAGTGATGAACAAAGTGATCTAAACCCTTGTTTAGAAACCAAACCCTAGCTTACAACCCTTGAAAACCCTAATTTCAAGCTAAACCCTAATCTTGCTTTTCCTTTGTTTAACCCTTGTAAAGACCTAACTAAGCCTTCAAATCACCTTGGGATATCTTAGATATGTTGTAGGAATGTATGTAAATGTGTTAAATAAATTTGATATGGATTATTTGGGGTGTTCTTGTGTTGGCTGTGGGTTGGAGGAGGAAAAGAGAGAAAATAGAGTGTTTTTCACTATGAAAATGATAAGTGTATGTTATCTTTCCTAGTGCAAGACTTATATGATATAAGGACTAGTCAAATGTTGCTATAAGAATTCCAAGACAAGATGAGTGATTTAGGGAAGTCTTATGGTCAACGCATGGTCTTTCCTTGTAAAAGTCTCAAGGTTTAAATGAGTTGGTATTGTACATAACAAGTTGCAAGATTTTGTGTTATTTCTTTGATTTTTTTCTGTCAAATCTAGCCATAGGTGCATATATATGATGAAAATTTATAAATTTTGGGTATTGGGTATAATTTTGGGTATTTGTTGAAGCGTAGAAAAGTTTTGGTGGTTTCGGGTATGCCTAAACGTATTTTATCGCGAAACGTAAACACTTTACGCAACCAATAAAAATAAAATGAACAAAGTTAATAATTATCCTTATAATAATTACTTAACACTTTCTCGATGTAAAAATTTAATTGTTTGATGCCCGTTTACATTGAATGATCATTTTTAGCTTACTCGATTTAACTTAACGTTTATGATTTAAAAGCAAACGCGTACAATACTAAAAATAAGTAGTGTATTTATTGACGTCGTAAATGACCCTAAAACACGGGGTGTTATAAGAACGCAGCGGATTAGGATCTAGCTTGATGATATGAATTAACACATTATAATACGGCAAATTGTTTAGAAATGTAGTAAACTTACCACTTTTTCTAATTCTGTGTAGCTATCTTTTTTCTTACTATTAAATCACTAAGCTTTTGAATTTTGACTATTTCGTGTAGTATTTGACCTACATAACCAGGTAAGCCTACGTGTACAAGTTACCATGCCACGTATTTACCATGTTTTTTACCTTATTTTTTATCTTAATTCTTTAGGCCCCTATGTCTTCTTGATAAATAACGTCTTCCCCACCACACATCTGTTACACCCCTTCAACTAATTCTTTGACTTTTCCCATTGCATTTTGTTACACTTTACCAGAACATCCTCATTTAACCTAATATTTCATCCAAAACATTTAGGCCCCTATATCTTCTAGATAAACAATGTCTTCCCCACCACACATCTGTTACGCCCCTTCAACTAATTGTTTGACTTTTCCCCTTGCATTTTGTTACACTTTACCAGAACATCCTCGTTTAATCTAATATTTCATCCAAAACATTCTTTCATTAGATGTTTAGACCACACCACCGATGCAATCCACTGCCACCCTTTCGCATCAGTAGTGCACCACGCTGATTATACTTATATATAAATCATGATTTTTAGGACATTCCTGATGTTGAGGGAGATAAGATAAATGGAATTGAGTCATTTGCTTTAAGATTTGGGCAGAAATGAGCCAACTTTAAAAAATATATCTACCACAAGCTTTTAGTATCAATTAAAAATATATCTTCGAATTAAATATGTTGTTAAAATAAGATACAACTGTTACATTCTTTTTTAGGTCTTTTGGATTTGTGTGTGGCTTCTTGAAATAATATCAAACCGTTTTTGGATCCGATTACCAATGGTAACGTAGCTATAATAAACATTATCTTTATGAAATTATAAGGGCAATATGATGTTGGGTTTGATTTACTGGGTTTCGAAGGGTTTTAAGATTAGTGGTGGGCAATATGATGTTGTGGCGGCAGACGGTGGTGGTAGAGGCGGTAGGACGATGGTGGTTGTGGTGAGAAAGAGAGAAATGTGAGTGAATATTTGGCATCTTCTAGTGGCTCTGAGTATGTTCCTTCTTCTTCTTCTTCAGCTTTAGCTTTAGTTTCATCTTCAACTGTTTCTTCAGTTTCAGTTACTTGTTGTGACCACTTTGATGTCTGGGTTACAAAATGGGTCAAGTTTGGTCAGAGTTACTTGTAAGTTTACTACATTTCAGTTACTTGTTAAAGCGATTATGTTGGTTGAGTCTTTGGATATTAGGAAACGAAAGAACTTTGACTAATAGTGAGTCAGTTTAGTCAGAGTTAGTATATGATGCAAGGAATCGTAACTGTTTGTTTGATGATGATGATGATGAATGCTTAAGGTCAGCAATTATAGCTACAAAGAAAGAGCTAGAAGAACTTGAACTGTGCTTCTTAGTATGTGAAACTGATTAGATGTTTGAGTATTTACCAAGTTTTGTTGAGTAAATAATAGATGAAATAACTGATTAAAACATACATTTTGTGTAAACTAGAAATCTATTATGAATTTGTATTAAACATTCTTTAATATCAAAGTGGAAAACCAATGTGGCACATAGTGGAAAACTAATGTGGCAAAAAAAATTACGTAGAATGTCCAGCTGCAATAGGGTGACTGGTAACTGGTTGTGTATGTCAAAGACTACATGAAATAGTCGAAATTCAAAAGTTTGGTGATTTAATAGCAAGAAAAAAAGATATATAGCTACACAAAATTAGAAAAAGTAAAGTTTACTAAATTTCTAAACAATTTGCCCCATAATAATATAAATAATATACTAACCTTTTATTATTGATATAAAATCAATAAACGAGAACGAGATCTACATCTTGAAACTTCACAACGGTTAAATTACCGTCTCTACTAGTTGCTCACACAACACGACACACGAGCACGTTACGATCCTAAATACCTAAGTGGTATGGGTTTGGATCGATCCAAATACCTAAGTGGTATGCGTTTGGATCGAACAAAGAAACAAAAAAAGAAAACTCCAGAAAATAGACCATAGAGGGATTCGATCCCTCGTCTGATGGAAGACAAGCATGAACCCAACCACTGGACCAAGTGTCCTTTGTTGGATTATTGTTGAACGAGTTGAGGTTTATACGAAAACCTTAGCATGGATTTAAGGGCTAATATGCAGTCGTGGGAATGAGGAAAGCAAACAGAATTATTTTGTGTTTTTCTTAGATATGTGGGACATATGATTTGTATGGAATGAATCAAATGAGGAGAGAGTAATGGTGTTTATATAGCACCTTAACCTTAATCCCAATGGCTTGTTCCCTACTCTAAGTCATTGTCAATCAATCCTGCACTTCTTAAACATGACACAAAACTCCACTTCTAGTTCCTTCCAAAATCTGCCACTTTAGGGAGGAGGACAAGGGTTTCCATTTTCGACATTTAAGCCTTTCTCTTTTATATTCATGAAACATATTATGCATTCAATAAATATAAACGATTTATATATATTAAATACAAAATAAACGTACTCTTCGTGTATTCGTGTGTGCCGATGATAGGCTAACGTATGTCTAGTCGTACAAATAATATATGTAACAACCACAAACCAACAAACATCATGCAAATTGCAATGTAGTGAGTTAACCAATTAACAACAGCTTGTAGTTAATTATGGTTAGCATTGTCTAGCGGCTGGTGTGGTGTGTTAGCTCGTATTAGTCTTACTAATATCGTTATAATTGTATTGGGCTCAAGCCCAAGTCTAGATGGTTCTTTGTATTCATTTATATGGTTTTGGTTATTTAATGAGAGACATACAAATTACTCCAACCTACATGGTATCATGCCTAAAAAGATCCTAAACCCTAAAAACATTCTCCTTTGCCGTTTCGCATCAAACCCCAGATCACGCAATTTTATCTTTAACTTGTGTTGGTGATTTGTGCTAAGGTCACAAATCCACACATCCGTTACGTTATGTTTATTGTTCATGCTTCAGTCACGAGCCTCGGTTGGTTGATTTATTTTCTTCTTTGTTCCTACTGTTCTCACAATTACAACCCTACTCCAATTCACCAAATAATACACGAAATAGTACCCATAATCACCCTTTTAAAACCCTTGAACTACTTTATTCCCCACGTTAACAGTAGCCTCACGTGTCTGACAAACCCAACACCTAAAAATCATTCGTTAGTATTATCATTTGTTTCGTGTTGGTGATTTGTGCTCCGGTCACAAATCCACGAGATAATCTCTTGTTAGTTCGTCGCTAAGTCCAACGACCGTTATGAAACTATTGTTTTTTGTATCTTTTTTACTAGCAACAACACCCTACCTTTTAAATCTGTACCCACGACAGTAAACTATCTACTGATACCCCCATTGATATTTATTGCGAAATTATTGAGCAACTTAGGGTTAAATGTTTCATCTAATGGTACTGTGTCCAAAAATAATGAGGTAAAATCTTCCCTATTTCCTGCTAATGTCACGAGTGTTAACCCATTGGCTTACCAAGCATCTGGCCCAATTGGCCCAAGTTATTTTGCTCCACCAGCCCTACGTATGGCCCTGCTCCAACATATATACCGACCCAAGCTTATGGCAGCCCAACTATTCCACATGGATTCTATTACCTAGTGGCCCACCCATATTAATCGACCACCTGTCTGGCCAACGACCTACACCGGCCCCGTATACTCCCACCAACAGCCAACCGAGTTATCTCGGTCATGCAACAATTTACCTCCTTGCTTTACTGTCAAGATCTTCATGATCCCCGCTTGCTGGCGCTTGAATAGATACAGGTCAATCCATCTTAATAATGCAATTAATAGTCTTATTGAAAGTTATTATTACTGTAGTGATCGGTCTCCTCGGTTGGTAGACTCATACTAAACCCTTTCACTAATAACGGCCATATTATTTTGGCCAACTCCTCTTAAATCTCTACATCTAAATAATGTTCTTATTACTCCCATATCGTAAAAAAATTGATTTATGTTTGTCAGTTTGTTCGTGACAATAATTGTGTCACACCCCGCCAAGGCGGAATCGCAAGGCATGATCAATAGGCATCATCACAACACAAGCGTCATAATAGAGAAACTAAAAAAGACTTTCCAATAAACTTTAAGATCCAACGCGTGTTATGACACGCCCCAAACAAAAATCCAACATATAATGCCTAAGAACAGAACATGACAATTTCAAATGAAAACTAAAACAGATAAATTATAGACTCCGCATGCTAGCATAGTTCCCACTAACTCCACTTTCCTAACTTCTTTTACACATTTTGCACACTATATAAAAAACAGAAATCTAAAAATATGCTAAAAACGATCAACAAATAATTGTTGGTGAGAAGTTACAGGTTTTAAACTCACTTATGACACCGCGATCACCAAAACGAACAATTACAAACCATATATGCATTGCTATCTATCACAAAAAAATGCATATTTATCCTGGGTGATCGAACCCCTCCGTCCCACAAAATCTCCTGCAAACGACCCACTTGACTACTAATCCGTTCGTCTCACACAAGTCCATGTCAATCCTCACATAACACATGACATACCACAATTCATATCACATAGCATAGACGATATTTGTGGATTTCTTGAGGCAATAATATAGTTTCGACACTTAAAAACACA
Organism: Tanacetum coccineum; assembly: GCA_026074375.1. NCBI lineage: Eukaryota > Viridiplantae > Streptophyta > Magnoliopsida > Asterales > Asteraceae > Tanacetum > Tanacetum coccineum. Next base: position 69,123 of record BQNB010004331.1, on the reverse strand, counting down.
AATCACCGTTCATGAAAATTCATAAAACAGTGTTGCATCATTTCCATCCCAAAATATAAATAAAAAGTGGGACTGTAAAACTCACCTGATGTCAAAGCAAATTCCAATTTCTACACTAATCTTACAAAGAATCTTAACTCTTGAAAATCAAAACCCTAAAAAATTTTGGGTTTCCCTTAGTTCTTTGTGTTGTTCGACCGCCAAGGGAGAGGAGGAGAGAAAAAAAGTGATTTTTAGGATTAGTTATGTTGTCTTTATACTTAGGAAAAGATAATACCAAAACAAGTTGTCATCAAAATTGGGATTCCTTCCCTTTTTTTTCCTTGTTTGGCTAATCCCCGACCACCCGTTTAATTATTATTTTTATATATTATTATACATTTACTTTAATCTAACGTGACAAACCCTTAATTAATTGGCTAATCTTGAACTTCTACTAGTTTTTCAAACTAACCTTCATTCTAACTAATTTTAAAAAATAGAAAGTACTCTACAATCTATAAAACGCAAACTATTCTATATAAAATGAATTTAACATATACATTGTACGTACACAAAATATTACTTGTTTTTATTTTTTACACGACATGTGAAACACGCAAAAGCGTTCAAATGATTTCATTTCCACAAGTACCATGATAACCAATCATGTACTTCCATCTCAATACCACAAATAAAACACACATAAAACACATAAACTGGCATTATACCCGCTTTAACTAACCTCTAAAATCTGTATTTGTCAAAAATTGCACTATTGCAAATTTGGTGAGGTGTTTGTTTTTTCTGTTAAAGATTTCATGGTGCTCGGTGCTTCTCGACGATGCATAGCACAGGGATCTTTTCCATCACAGCTCCACTCTGAATCTCAAGTTTTCCTTGTTATCAGCGTACGGCACCAGCGTCTTGGACATTCAGGCAGTGAAGTGTTATGTCGTCTTGTTTCCAATAATTTTATTTTGTGTAATAAGGAGAAACCTCTCATGCTTTTGTCAAATTCATGTCTCTTGCAAACACTAAGGATTTCCATTTGTTATTTGTGGATACATTCACTTCAGGTTTTGATAGTATTCACCGATGTTGACTCACCCAGTTCGGAGTCTTTCGGGTTATAATACAATGTCTTTTATGGATCATTTTCGTAATTTGCGTTTGGGTTTTACTTTTGCTCAATAATCGATGTTTTGTCTAAATTTATGTCCGTTCTCTGTACATATTTTTCACAATCCAATTTAAAGTGTGAAATAAATCGTTTCATGTAACATGGTGTGAGTGTTGACAACCACAATTTTACACAAACTTGCGGAAAATGCAGTCCATTTTCGTTTCTCATGTCCAAAAACGTCCCAACAAAATGGTAAGTCTGAACGAATAGGTCGCACCATCAATAACCTCATTAGGACTTTACTTTTTCAAGCCTATCTTCCACCAATATTTTGGGTCGAAGCACTGTTGTTCATTTACTAAATATTTTTCCTTCCACCGATATTGCCAACGAAATACCATATACCTGGTTGATTGCGAAACCACCCACTAAAGCCTATACAGACCTTTAGGGGTTTAGTTACCCTCACTATATCCCTAATCACAACTTACCTCGCCCACACCCATTATTCAATTGGGTCATGCTTCCAGTCATCGAGGGTAAAACGTTTGCCTGACTTAGCCACCATAAAATAATATCTCTCTCAATGTCCCACATTGACGAAACCGTGTTTTCCCAGATGTTACCCACTCAAACCGCTTTTCACCCTCCTTACAAATTATTAATGAGTATACCCTAATTATACCTCCAAGCATTTACATCACACCCATTGCCAACGTACACCCCCCTACATCCGCCTCTTAATACCACTTCGCCACACATCAGTACCACCAATACTCATACCCCGGTCCACCCACATTACCCTGCGGCCCATGTTGACAATAACACCGAAGCCCAACATACCTCTCCGGCCTAACCCATTCCAAAGTCGAGCCCAATCACCCACATCCAACGCTTTACCGATAGTCCCAACTATAATTTTAGACACAGACCTCTCAGCTGCGGTCCAGAACTCAAACTCGCCACGTATCTATACCAGAACTCCCTCATACCCAACTTGGGTTTCGTTCACTCCTTGGGTTTACCGTAGGGGTAGCAAAAGAAATTGAAAAAGACCGAAAACCGAACAGAAACCGAAAAAACCGAACCCAAAAAACCGACCGAGAACTAGAAACCGATGAGTTCAGTTTTTGATTTTCAAAACCGAAAATTTTCGATTCGTTTCGGTTTTGTCCAAAAAATTGAACCGACGCGAACCAAACCAATTTTTATTATAATATATAATTATGTAATAGATAAGATCATAAATAATAAATCCAAAATTTTTAAATTTATATTTATTTTATATATGATATATAAACAATGTATTATAGTCAATGTGATATATGGTTTGTCGTGTACGAGTGTTTACTTTACAAAATATCGTTACATATATACAATGATCATTACTAGAGTATTTTCACATCCACGTGTGTGTTATCTCTCATTAATAGTTGTATAATTGATAATTTTGTGTAAACATTATAAGGCAAATATTGACAAAAAAATTATAAAAATAAACCAATTTTCTATGTAAAACCAAGTATTATGAATATAAAATAGCCGCAACCAAATATAAACGTGTGTTAAACCCGAAAAAAACCAAAAAACCGAACCGCAAAAACCGAGAAACAGAAAAAACCGAACCGCCAAAAACCGAGCGGTTTCGGTTTTATAAAAACCGAATATTTCGGTTCGGTTTCGGTTTTAGCCAAAAAAATCAACCCAAACCGAACCGTGCACACCCCTAGTTACTCGTTATTGTGTCGGGACTAATCGTCCCACTCAGCGTCTCATTTTCAATTGGCCTTTGTTTTCGCCTTACCTAAATCCATATCGTGATGCGTTTAATGGTTTCAATTGGCAAAATGCTATGCGTGACGAATATCATGCGCTTATTAAAAATAACACTTGGACTCTTGTACCTAGATCACAAACAAAAATATTGTTCGTTGTATGTGGTTATTTTGCCATAAGTATCATGCAGATGGTACTCTTAGTCGCTACAAGGCTTCGCCTTCTGGAAGAATGTAGTAACACAGTTAAGGGTGTGATGTTGATGAACCTTTTTAGTTTCGTGTTAAACCGGGCACTATACGGACTGTTCGTAGTTTGGCTGCTTCTCGACATTGGCCGATTCATCAGCTTGATGTCAAGAATTTATTTTTACATGGTGATTTAGTTTCAGCATTTTGCATCTTATATCACACGAGTTGGTTTTCATCATAGTCGTTGTGACTCATCTTTATTCATATACAGACAAGGCATGGATACTGCTTACTTTTTATTATATGTTGATGATATTGTACTTACGGCTTCTTCTCAGGCTTTGTTACGGCAGATTGTTAGTTCCTTACATCAGGAGTTTCTGTATACAATTTGTTTGCTAAATTATTTTTTGGTATTCTATTACACGATTCTTTCCAGGATGTTTTTATCTCAGAAGAAATATGATGTTGATTGTAATTCCAGTCGGACTCTTGTTGATACTGAGTCTAAACTGGGAATTGATGGTGATCCGGTCTATGATTCATCTCTCTATCGGAGTCTTACAGGTTCTCTTTAGTATCTCACATTTACACGTCCGGGATATGTTCTTATGCATGCAGAGTGTGTCTTAAAGGCAGAGCCTACGAGCCTTAGTTTGTGTTCTTAACATTTGCGTATGTTCGTGGGTACATGATAGCGTTACAGTTATTTCCTCTCTACTACCGATTTGTGTTGCTTATTTCATATAAATTATGGCTGTTGCCGACTATTCACAGCGACTTCAGTTACTGTGTATTTCCTTGAAAACAAACTTACTCTTTTGGTACCTCTAAAGCTCAGCCGACCTTTCTGTTCTACTGCAGAGGTGGAGTATCGTGATGTAGTAAATGTTGTTGTAGAGACTTGTGTTGAGGAATCTTTTATACCATGAGTAACATACACGGTTGTCTTCCTATGCTTTCTAAACGTGACATGTACTTTTCTATTTGTCTTCTAACCCGTTCACATCGGGCATGAAAGCATATGGGATTGATATTCAATTGATCGGATTTGTTGCTCGCGGATAGTTTCGTGTTCTCCCTTGTTCCTCACTTATCAAAATGCGGTGATATTTGTTCACCAATGATTTGCCCTCACAATTATTTGAGGATTTCCGCACCAGTTTGAGCGTTCGTTGTCTTCCCGCTCCAACTGGCGGAGTGTTAGCCCGTATTAGTACTTACTAATAGCGGTTATAATTGTATTGGCTCAACCCAAGTCTAGATTGTCCCTTGTAATCCATTATAGGGTTTCGGTTGTTTAATGAGAGACACACAGAATTACTCCAACCTACATGGTGGATGTGGGCTATGTTCGTGTACGTCAGTACATGGGGATCGTTTTGTAGTTTTGTGGTTCATCCTTTTCCTAAAGATGAACCCTTTTATTTGCAAAAAAGATTTAACCACCCGAACTCAACTCATTTTTTAATTTTACGTAACATTTATAAATTCGTGAATTATTTCTCTAAAAATTGAAATTCACGCGTCTAAGAGTTGTCAGAATATACGTGACCTTAGACTACCAGCCCCGTCTGCATATCATCGCCTTTTCTCTCGCTACCGCAAGCCAGTAAATCCTTGGCTTAGAGTTGTCAAGCTACCTTGATCTACTCTTTTTTGTTGTTGGTGCGAAAGAGTCTTTCCGTTTAATAGACTACCATTCCAGAAGAAGAAAAAAAACCTTGCTTGTTAATCTACATGATGCTTAATTCAGTTTCTACAACTTGTGTTATGTAGAATTAGAGGAACACATGAAGTATCAACAGACTATTCACATGCATCTAATCACAGTCCTGAGTTCTAGTGAGGTGTGACTGGAGAGCTAACAATAAAAAAGCCTTCGGGGATTCGGGTTTGTGAGTTTGATCACCGTATCATCTAAAAAGCATCGACTAAGAATTTATATCATAGTAAATTTCAAGAGCGGAACTCAAATTCTCTTACCAGATGGATAAAACAAAAAACATCATCATTGATTTATGAATTATTGAAAGGATTGCAGCACAATGTAACATCCTTAAAGTTTATTATTATTGTACACGACATGTGTTATTTTTTTACTCCATTTTGTGTAACATACTTGCACAAAAATGGTCCATACTTCATAATATTGCAGTAGTTTTATTTGATATATAGTGTATGGGTTATTCAAAACATAAGTTTTGACACACTGATTAAACGTTGATGTTTTTTTAGCTTCAACTTTCCAAGCTTTAGACTTCTTGAGCTTCTATACACGTCAATTTCTTGTTCAATCTTGTTTACAGCATCAGTGTCTTCATTTCCTTGTTCACTCTCGATCGTAATTTTCTTGACATGTGCCTTTTTCTCCTCACAAAGGAACTTTCTAAACCAAACTGCTGATTTTTTTGGGTACCTCTGTAGGTCTTTCAGGTAAATCAACATAAAACATCCAAATCTTAGGCTATACCCAAACCCCACGAACTATCCAAAAATGACCAACAAAGTACCCCATCACAATCACTTTGTTACTAGCAACCAACATAATGAATTATATACGATTTTACAATAATGAAAATAACAATGTTTACATGAATAGAGAAAATAATCATCACACGCCTTGCTATTTTGATGGCGCTAAGATGTTTCTGTATGTAATTCACTCGAAAATTATCATCACGAGCTTCTTCATAAGTTTTCCCTAGATCATTCTTATCAGGAGAACCTGCAGTGACAAAAAATATACCTCAAAATAGGACTAAAAATAAAAATAGCCACAGCATTCTAATCTTCATTCTACAGTCTCCATGATGAGGACATCTTTAGTGATGCGTATTTCTTTAACAGCATCAAAGATTCAGTAAACTGCTCAGGAACAAAGGGACAAAACGATGTGCCATGAAATGCCTGTCAAATTGGTCGCAAAGGTGTACAAGCACATCAAAAAAGATAATAAAAGAGTAGATCGCTTATTTAATTCTGGTGACAATTTTTGATGACTCATGATTGTTGTTTATTTTAACCACATTCTTGACATAGTGTGGGCAAAAGTATAAACATATTCGCACACTCTTTTTGTGTCACTTAAAGTGCATTTTTCTAGTTGTTTGTGCGAGTAAATTCATATGAGATGAGGTCTTACAGGCTCTCCAATATCCCGCCCTTTAGGGTCTTGTTCTACAAACAGGAGAAAAAAAATTAATAAAAAAATTTAAGTAAAAGCTACGTAGTAACACATATTTAACTTAAGAAATAGATCAAAATAACTGATGGTACCTGATGCGTTGTATGGCAATCCGTATCAAATCCCAGAGGAATTTCATCAGATGGTTCTTGATATTGGGCAAAACTTGCAGTGTAATAGTTTATCCCGAGAAAATCATATGAAGCAATCAAGTTTTTGTGTTGATCTAATGAAAATTTAGGCAAAACACGCCCGTTTGGGTATTCAGATGTTGGCGTAATCGCAAACTTTTGCATGTTCTCTGGCCATGTACCTTTATGTTAAATAGCTCATAAACCTAAAACCATCAAGTCATCATAGCATGCAAATTGATAAGTATTTTTGGTATGCGGGATTGTTAAAAGTATACATCCACTAGAAAAGCTGTGGTGTTAATTCGTAACCATCACAAACATGAAGTCGTAAGCATAATCAACAGCTTGGATGTCTTGCTGATGGCTTGAGCCGCGATAAGGTTGAAAATAGAAGCAGCTAAGTGAAATGCCTACCTTACCCTTCTGGTATGACTGTTGAAAATTGAAACTTGACAAATTTAGAAAATCATTGAAAACTCGCGTTAAGGATATATCTATCTATATATACAATTCCAATATTAAACTACAAAAGGAAATAAACCCTCTCATACATTTTGAAACATGATAGATTGAGGAAGTAATCCAGAGTGTTGTACGAGATAGAAAAGATAAGGTGTGCTGTATCATGGGTCGTTGCCCTTTATTTTATTTTATTTTTTCTTACCAGAATGATATATCAAGTTGAAAATAAACATAAGAATCTGCTAATCCCCAAAATGTGAGCAACACCAAAAATTTTTTCTATGAGGAAACTTATAACGTTCTTGATATTTTCATAACACTGCGGCTGTTCAGTAAGTTGTATGCTACAATATATGGTTCAACCTGAGGATCACCGTCTTGATTTTTGCCACCCCGACCTGGAGCAAATGCACCTTGCACATATGCATTGTAGACAAAGGTATATGGCTCATTCAGTGTCACCCAATTCTTCACACGATCTCCAAACTCCCAAAAACAAATATCGGCATAATTGACAAAATCATCCCTAATTGTTTTAAAACAATAAAGCAAAAATTGAGAAATTACTTTCACAAAAATTAAAGTATATAAACACGCAACGACATACACTATTTTGACTTAAGAAACCCAATGTACTCCTCTTCCAAAGCAGTCGAGTAATCCAAGAAATAGGGTGACAAATGCTACAATTTGTTAGCTAATAACTCGTCAATTAAACTTGTTGTAAAATTGATTCCTTCCAGGCTTTTACCCATACGAACTTCCCCACCTGTTTAACAGTCCCAATAATTTTATAATTATCCGGAAAAGGTCATAAAATATATAGCAAATTATAAAGTATATTGATCAGGTTTTCTCCATCGAGTTTCTATATCTTGCCGTCATATATCATATGTCCACAAATCTTACGCATCAAATTAATAATTTTAGATTTGATGCCTATTGATATTGTGACATTTGGAATGTTATCTTGTCCCTTTGTCGTCCAATTGACGATTTTTCGAACATAGTGACTATAAAATAGCATGTTGTTCGAAGTTTAATGACATGCTAAATGGAAAAGATTATATTTTTAGACAAAATGAAAGTACATGCTATGTGAACACTACCTCATAAATCTAAGACATTAAGGTAATAATTTTAAAAAAAACATCCCTTTAATTCTACCGAAAAATCCTTCAATGCATTCAATAGTTCGAGATAATTAACCAATAGAGACAATCAAGAAAAAACTAACATCAACAACATCCACATGTCGATAAAGCAATCACATTTTTTGCTAATGTACGGAGGTCCAGCCGGATTTAGCAACTGTTGTTACCATGTCTGATTAAATAACCATCCACAGAGCGAATATCTTAGCTCAGGCTGAATCATAAAACTTATTTTCCACATTACTATATTCACTACCAGGCGGATTTAGAGGTATCAACGGGTATGCACGTGCATACCCTGTGAAAATTTATAACAGTGTAAATTTTTTTGTTTTTTTTCAATAGTTACTACAAAATACACCAAAACTTTGAGAGTGCACAACCTCCAAAATGTAAGATAATCATGGGTGCATACCCAAATCGATCTTACCATTATTGAGTTGAGAAAGAAAATGGAATAAGCTCTCATGAAAATCTGAGTAACTCAGCGTCCCCTCTTTTGTGAAGAAGATGATATAAGGTCAAATGGTCAATGGATATTGTGGTTTTAGTGGGTCAGTTGGGATTTAAGTTATAATATTAAGTATTGAGCCCATCATTTCCTTTCTTAAGACCCAACCCACTAAAATGGCAATATTTTAAGACTCCTGTTAGATGTCTCGTATTATTTGGATATGTTTAATTCAAGTTCATTATAATTCAGAAAAATTAGGATTTTAATGCTAGTAGCCAGTTAAATAGCAATCTCAATGTCTTGCGTGATGAATATACAATATCGATCGGGATATTGACTCGGAAAGATATTTGTCTATACGTTATATAGTACATGTATTTTATGGCATATTTGAGTGTTTTTAGGCTTAAATAACTAAAACTCGGTAAAATAAATCAAATTTTCGATAATTTGGATAAAAAAAAAGAATAATCTTGCTTAACCCGAAAACCCGACCCGAAAAATCTAGCCCGAATTCCGGGCCCGAAAGATCAAAATTTCTAATAGTTTTACTAGTATTTGTGCACACCTTGTTTTGGATTCCTGGGTCCGCCACTGATTCACTACTAAAATAACCAATTATAGCCACGTAAAGTTTTGTGCAAAAATCGTTGCTGTGGTACAAAATTTAAATTTAACTGGATTTTCTGACCGAGCCTTCAATTCACGCTAGGAAAATTTCTTCTATAATTTGGTTGTGAAAGAGAACTTCATGTAATTGTCTATGTTTTGCCTATCAACCTTTGTTTTTAGCTATTGATAGAGAAAAAAGTTTAATAGTATCACCTGGTAATATTCTCGACCATGAAATAGAAAATCTGTAAGAGTTCACACCCATTTTCTTCAACAGTTGTACGTCTTCCTGAAATGTTTGACAAATGACATATTATGCACATACAAAAACTATAAACCAGGGCGACAACATATCCCATAGTTCGCTAATAAGGCACTAAGGTGTGTAAGTGTATTGTCCAATATTATGTTTTGAAAAGCTGATAACTTTCTCACCTATTTGTTTATATGGTAATTTTTATAGTCCAAAATTGCATTATTTTGCATAGTCCTTGTCACTGTAGGATATTTGATATAATCATGTTTAATAGACCGACGAAAAAACCAGCATCTGAAGATAAGAACAAGTTTCACATCATTAAATTAATTACTTTCATTCTTGAATAATGATCGATAGTGGAAGCACCCGTTTCACCTCCTAATCTTCCTGCAAGATGACAATAATACATATTAAGATTGATAATTTAAAAAAAATCAATAAAAGAATGCATCGAGAAACACAACCAGGTAATCTCAAGCTAAAAGTGTCCCTATGCTCAATCCCATACCACTGCTATCTCTCACCCCCCCCACCCCCCCCCCCCCCCCACCCCCCCCCCCCAAACAACACAACGGAGAGGAGAATAGAGAGAGAACAAGCAATGAGAGGCTTGACATCTGGGACACTTTTAGCTTGAGATAACCCTGTGCTGTCTTCCCCCCCCTCGGAAAACAAAATTTGCCCCCCCCATTTTTCTTTTATCTGATTTTTTTTAAATAATCAATCTTAATCATGTATACTTGTCATCATGCAGGGAAGATTCAGGGAGGTGCAAACGGGTGCTACACTATCGATCATTATTCAAGAATGAAAGTAATTAATTTAATGATGTGAAACTTGTTCTTATCTTCAGATGCTGGTTTTTTCGTCGGTCTATTAAAACCACTGATTATATCAAATATCCTACAGTGACAAGAACTATGCCAAAAATAACTGCATTTTGACTATAAAATTCCATATAACAATAGGTTGAGAAAGTTATCAGCTTTCCAAAACATACATATTGGACAATACTTTACCACACCATAGTGCTATTAGCGAACTATGGGATATGTTGTCGCCACTGGTTTTATTGTTTTGTATGTGCATAATATGTCATTTGTCAAACATTTCAGAGGGAAACTACTACTGTTGAAGAAAAATGGGTGTGAACTCTTACAGATTTTCTATTTCATGGTCGAGAATATTACCAGGTGATACTATTAAACTTTTTTCTCTATCAATAGCTAAAAACAAAGGTTGATAGGCAAAACATAGACAATTACATGAAGTTCTCTTTCACAACCAAATTATAGAAGAAATTTTCCTAGCGTGAATTGAAGGCTCGGTCAGAAACCTCCAGTTAAATAAATTTTGTACCACCAGCAACGATTTTTGCAAACTTTACGTTGCTATATTTGGTAATTTTATAGTGATCAGTGGCACCCAGGAATCCAAAACAAAGTGTTGCACAAATACTAGTAAACTATTAGAAATTTGATCTTTCCGGCGGACCGAAATTCAGGTAGATTTTTCGGTCGGGTTTTCTGGGTTAATCAAGATGTATTCTTTTTTTAATCCCAAAATATCCGAAAATTTGATTATTTACCAGTTTTAGTTATTTTAAGCTAAAAAAACACTCAATATGCCAAAAAATAAATTACTATAGAAACTATAGTACAAATACTTCGCGTTCAATAGCCCGACGTTATTGTATATGCATCACGCAAGACATTGAGAATTGCATTTAACTTGCTACAACATAAAAATCCTAAATTTATCAATTACAAAGAAACTTGAATTAAACATAATCCAAAATAATAGAGAATCTAAACAGGGTCTAAAATACTTGCCAATTTTAGTGGGTTGGGTCTTAAGAAAGGAAATGATGGGCTCAATACTTAATATTATAACTTAAATCCCAACTGTCCCACTAAACCACAATTAATCACATTGACCATATTGACCTTATTCATCTTCTCACAAAAGAGGGACCCAAGTTACTCAATTTTCATGAACTTATTCCATTTTCTTTCGCAACTCAATAATGTAAGATCGATTGGGTATACACCCATGAATCTTACATTTTGGAGGTGTGCACTCTCAAGTTTTGTGTATTTTTGGGGTAGTATCTTATAGAAAAAAAAAAAAAAATTTACACTGCTAAAATTTTCGACAGGTCAATGCACTGCAATCCCGTGCTACACTCTAAATCCGCCCCTGTATTGATATAGTAACGGTCGAAAATAATTTTATATCAGCATGACTAAGATATTTCGCTGTGATATGGCTTATTTAATCAGACATGGTAACAACATTGCTAATACCGTGGTAACCTCATACTTATACAAAAAATGGCTTGTATAATTCGACAATGTGGACTGTTTAGATGTTAGTTTTTCTAGATTAGTTATTTCTCCATTGTATAATTATCTTCGCAACTAATTGAAAATTGAAGGATTTTTCGTAGGCTATAAGGGATGTTTTTTCTAAAATTATGATAACTTAATGTCCTTAGATTATAAGGTAAATGTTACACAATAGCAATGTACTTTCACTTTTGCTCAAATATACTCATTTCCATTTCAGCATGGTCATTAAACTCTCGAACAACATGCTATTATATAGTCACTATGTTCGAAAATCGGCAATGACGACCACGGGGACAAAAGAATACACATACCAAATGTCACAACACACATAGGCATCAAATCCTAAATAATTAATTTGAATGTCAAGTTCTTGACAATATACATATGAATGCCAAGAAATAGAAACTCGCCATGGAGAAAATCAATGATCAATCATACTTTCCATAATTTGCTATATATTTTATGACCTTTTCCGGATAATATAACAATTTTTGGACTGTTTTAACAGGTGGGAAAGTTAGTATGGGTAAAAGCCAGGAAGGAATCAATTTCTACAACAAGTTAATTGACGAGTTATTAGCTAACAACATTATCCTTGGGTCACCCTATTTATTGGATAACTCCGAATGCTTTGGAAGAGATACATGGGTTTCTTAAGCTCAAAAATAGGTGTAATCGTTGCGTCGTTTATAACTATTATATTTTTGTTAATACATCTCTTCAACTTATTGCTTTATTGTTTTTAAACAGAGGATATTTGTCAATTATTCGATATTTTTTTTGATTTGAGATCGTGTGAAGAATTGTGGACACTGAATGAGCCATATACTTTGTCTACAATGCATATGTTGCAAGTTATTTGCTTCCAGGTCGGGGTGGCAAAAATCAAGACTTGGATCCTCAATTGAACATATATTATATCATACAACTTACTGAACACCACGCAGCACATTAGAAAAATCAAGAAATTATAAGGTATTACTCATAGAAAACTTTTGGAGTTTCTCACAACTTTGGGGATTAGCAGATTCTAATTTATTTTCAACTTGAAAATATCTATTCTGGTAAAAAAAAATTAAAATAAAATAAAGGGCAACGACCCATGATACGGCACACCTTATCTTTTCTATCTCGTACAACACTCTGATCAACATCATCAATCTATCATGTTCAAAATGTACATGAGAGGATGTTTATTGATCCCACGTTTGTAGTCTTAATATAGACTCGAGATAAAGGATAGAATATCCCTAAACCGTTTTCAAAGATTTTCTAAAGTTTGTCAAGTCTTTCAATTTTTCAACAGTCATACCAATGTAAAGGTAGCATTTCACTTAGCTGCTTCTTTTTCAACCTTATCGCAGCTCAAGCCTCGAGCAAGACTATCAACTGTTGATTATGCTTACGACTTTAGTGGGGATGGTTAAAACTATTACACCTGCTTTCTAGTGTCATGTATACTTTTAACAATCCCGATACAAAAAGAAGTACTCAAATTGCATAGCTACGATGACTTTGTATTTAGGTTTATGAGCCATAACAAAAGACATGGCCAGAGAACATGCAAAAGTATTGCGATGATACGCCAACATCTGAATAACAAACCGGCGTTTTCTTGCCAAATTTTCATTAGACAACCCACAAACCTTGATTGCTTCATATGATTTTTCTCGGATACACATTACACGCAAGTTTTGCCCATTATCAGAACCATCTATAAATTCCTCTGGATATGATACGATTGCGCACTACAAAACTTCAGTACCACCATTTCTTTGATCTTTTCGTATCTAAATTTGTGTTACTACTAGCTTTTACTTAAAATTATTTTATTAATTTTTTTTCTCCCTGTTTTGTAGAACAAGACCTTAAAGGTCGATATTGAGAGCCTGTAAGACCTTCATCTCATTAGAATTTATCGCACAAACTACTAGAAAAAGGTCACTTTAAGTACACAAAAAGAGTGGTGCGAATATGTGTATAACTTTTGCCCACCACTATGTCAAGAAAGTGGATAAAATAAAACAAATCATTAGTCCAACAAAAATTGGCACCAGAATTAATAACGCGATCACTCTTTATTCATCTTTTTGTGTGCTTGCTAACCTTTGAGACCCAATTTGACAGGCATTTCAAGGCACATCGTTTTGTCTTTGTCCTGAGCAGTTTACTGAACTCTTGATGCTCGTTAAAAAGAAATACAGCATCACTAAAGATGTCCTCATCACTGAGAATGGTAGAATGATGATTTGAATGCTGTGGCTATTTTTATTTTTAGTCCTATTTTGAGGTATATTTTATGTCACTGCAGGTTCTCCTGATAAGAATGATCCGGGGAAAACTTATGAAAGAACTCGATTGATAATTTTCGAGTGATTTCCATATACATGAAACATCTTAGCGCCAGCAAAGATAGCAAGAGGCGTGATAATACAGTACACATTCAGTAACATAATTATTTTCATTATTGTAAAATCGAATAGACCGCCATATATGTTGGGATTGCGACAGTAACAAAGTGAATGTGAAGGTACTTGTGAGGTCATTTTTGGATAGATTTCGAATGGGGTTCTGGATCAGCCAAGATTTGGCTAAGTTTATGTTGATAACATGAAAACCTACAGAGGTAACCCCCAAAAAAAAAATTCATGCAGTTATGGTTTAGAAATTACCTTTGTGAGGAAAAAAGGCAATGTCAAAGAAAATTACGATCGATAGTGACAGCAAGGAAATTGAAGACCTGAAGCTGTAAACAAAATTTAACAAGAAATTGAAGTGACTCAAAGCTCAACGCTAAAGCTAGAAAAGTTTGAAGCTAAAACACATCAACGGTTAAATCATTGTCCATGCTCAAAACTTAAGTTGAAATAAACCACATACACTATATATCAAATAAAACTACTGCAATATAGAATATGGTACCCATTTTTGTGCGAATAAACGGTTACAACAAAATGGAGTAAAAAAAATAACACATGTCTGTGACAAAAAAATAAACTTTTAAGATGTTACAATATGTGCTGCAATCGCTCATAATTCATTAAGATCAATGATGATGTTTTTTGTTTTATCCCATCTGGTAAAAATTTGAGTTCCTATGAATTACTTTATGAATAAAAATTTATAGTCGATGCTTTTTAGATGATAGGTGATCACACTCACAACACCCCGAGTCCCTGAGGCTTTTTAATTGTTAGCTCCACACAGTCACACTCGCACTAGACCCTCAGAACTGTGACTTAGATCCATGTGGAATAGAAGGTGTTGAACTTCATTTGATCTCCTCTCAAATTTACTACATACACAATTGGTGATAGAAAACTGAATTAAGCAACATGTAGAATAACACGCAAGGTTTTATTTACTCTTCTTACTGGGAATGGTAGTCTATTAAACGAAAGAACTCTTTCGCACACAACAACAAAAAAGGAGTAGACTCAAGGTAGCATTGACAACTCTAAGCCCAAGATTTTACCGCTTGGCGACGCTATGAAGAAAAAGGCGATGATATGAGACGGGGCTGGTAGTCAAGGACAAGGTATTCTGACAACTCTAGAGCGTGAATTCTCAATTTTTAGAGAAATAATCTCACGAATTCTATAAACTGTCTACAGTAAATTAAAAATGGAAGTTGGTTCTGTGTTACAAACCTTTTTGAAAATAAAAAGGAGGCATCGTCAAGAAACGATGAACCACAAAACTACAAAATCGACCCCATGTACTGACGTACACGAAACATAGCCCACAGCCACCATGTAGGTTGGCGTAATTCCTTTTGCTCTCATTAACACCCGTGAACCCTAAAAAAGAATACCAAGGAACCATCGAACTGTGGGCTTAGCCCAATACAATTAATAAACTCATTATAAGACTAGATACTGGCTAACACTACCCCCTGCAGTTGGAGCGGGAAGACAACGAACGCTCAAACTGGTGCGGAAAATCCTCAAATAATGCTGAAGGCAAACATTTGGTGAAAATATCCGCATATTGATAACGTGAAGGAACATGGAGAACACGAACCTCATCAGCAGCAACCAAATCCCGAACAAAATGAATATCAATCCCAATATGCTTCATGCACTGATGCTGAACCGGATTAGAAGACAAATAGACAACACTAACATTGTCACAGTAGACAAGCGTAGCGAAAGACAACAGTGTATGTAACTCACGTAAAAGATTCCTCAACCAACAAGTCTCAACAACAACATTTACAACATCACGATACTCTACCTCTGCAGTAGAACGAGAAAGCGTCGGCTGACGCTTAGAGGACCAAAAGAGTAAGTTGTTTTCAAGAAATACACAGTAACCTGAAGTCGAGCGTCGAATAGTAGCCAATCACCAGCCAAATCGTCATATGAAAAGCGTAAACCAATCGGGTAGTAGAAACGATAAAAAATAACTGTAGTACGCATAATCCAATGTCACCACGAACATACCAGCAAAATCCGCTAAGGAACCAAAAAATAAGGCCCCCGAGATCTTCATAAATAGACGAACACCTGCAGAACTCACAAACGAAATATCCGACGATGTATTATGTAGATACTAAAAGAACCTGAAAGACTCCGATAGAGAGATGAATCATACACCGGATCACCATCAATTCCCAGTTTAGACTCAGTATCAACAAGAGTCCGACTGGAATTACAATCAACATCATATTTCTTCTGAGATAAAAACATCCCTGAAGAAATCCGTGTAATTAGAAAATACCCAAAAAAATAATTTAGCAAACCCAAAATCTGTCTCATAAGAACATCCTGCATGTAAGGAACTAACAATACTAGCCAGTAACAAAGCCTGAGAAGAAGCCGTAAGTACAATATCATTAACATATAATAAAAAGTAAGCAGTATCCATGCCTTGTCTGTATATGAATAAAGATGAGTCACAACGACTATGATGAAAACCAACTCGTGTGAGATAATAAATGCAAAATGTCTGAAACTAAATCACATGTAAAAATAAATTCGACTCAGCTGATGAATCGGCCAATGTCGAGAAGCAGCCAAACTATGAACAGTCCGTATAGTGCCCGGTTTAACAACCGAACTAAAAGTCTCATCAACATCCACACCCTCTAACTGTGTACTACCATTTGCCATAAGACGAGCCTTGTAGCGACTAAGAGTACCATCTGCATGATACTTATGGCAAAATAACCACATACAACGAACAATATTTTTGTTTGTGATCTAGGTACAAGAGTCCAAGTGTTATTTTTAATAAGCGCATGATATTCGTCACGCATACATGTTGCCATAGAAACCATAAACGCATCACCGATAGATTTAGGTAAGGCGAAACACAGACACATTTGAAACTGAGACCTGAGTGGGACATTAGTCCGACACAATTACGAATACAGGGTTTGCACTGTCGGTTTGGGTTGATTTTTTGGCTAACAACCGAAAACGAACCGAAATTATTCGGTTGTTTAATAAAACGAAAAACCGCCTCGTGTTTGGACGGTTCGTTTTTTTCTTGTTTTCCTCGGTTTTTGCGAGGTTCGGTTGTTTGGTTTGTTCGTTACAAAAACCCGTTAAAAAAGTTGTTGCGGCAATTTATAATAAAAAACTTGTTTTACATAGAAAATGGGTTATTTTGATAATTTTTTTTGTCAATATTAGCCCTAATAATGTTTACACGAAAATTATCACGACTTACTACACATATAAATTAGAGAAACACACGTGATTTGAAATACACATATATGATCATATGTCATATATTAACGATATATTTGTCAAGTAAACACACGTACACGAACAAACACATATATAAACAATTGACATATATACATATATTATAATTTCATCTATAAAATAAAATATAAATTTAAAATTGTTGATTTATTATTATTTTATTTATAATTACAGTAATTATATATATTATATTCAATTGTTGGTTCGTTCGGATACATTTTTGGGACAAAAAACCGAAACCGAACCGAAAATTTCGGTTTTTGAAAAATTAAAAACCGACACCATCGGTTTCCTGTTTCGGGTCTTTTTTGTTCGGTTCTTTCGGATTTTCGTTTCTTTTTCGTTTACTTCAATTTCTTGCTCACACCCTACAGTAACCCATGTAGTGAAACCGAAACCACTTCGGTTATGAGGGAGTTCTGGTTAATAAAGTGGCGAAGTTTGTGTTCTGGACCGGCCACTGGAAGTCCGGGGACTAAAATTATTGTTGGCCACTATCTATAGAGATGGATGTGGTGAATGAGCCCTCGATTGGATGGTTTAGCGATAGTATGTGGGGCTTCGTGTATTGTCAACTATGGGCCGCAGGGTAATGTGGGTGGACCGGGTGTATAGTATTGGTGGTAGCATAGATGTGTGGTCGAAGTGATATAAAGTTAGATCTAGTGCTGGTGTAATAGTTGCGCAATGGGAGTGATGTAAATGCTTGGAGGTATAATATCGGGTATATCATCTAAAAATTTGTAGGAGGGTGGAAAAGCGGTTTGAGTGGAACCATATGGAAACACGGTTTCGTCAATGTGACATGTCGAGAAGAAATTATTTTATTGTGGCTAATCAAGCACACGATACCCACGATTGAACTGGAACATAAGACCACAAATGAATAAAGGGTGTGGCGCGAGGCTCAAGTTTGTGATTAGGATATAGGTGAGGGTAACATTAACAACCTAAAGGTAATTAAAAGGCTAAAGTCCGGGGTGTTTTTGCCAAACAAACAGGTATTGGAATTTCGGTGTTGCAATATCGGTGTAAGGAAAAATAATTAGTAAATGAACAACCGTGCTTTCGACCCAGAAATAATGTGAAATATAGGCTTGAAAAAGTAAAGTTCCTAAATGAGGTTATGATTGAGCTACCTATTCGATCAGACTTACCAATTTGTTGGGACGTTTTTGGGGACATGAGAAACGAAACAGAATGACATTTCCGCAAAACGTATGTGTTAAATGTGTTGTCAAACTCACTCACTAGATTACACTGAACGACATTATTTCACACGTAAACTGAGTGTGAAAATATGTACGAAACACATAAATTTTAACAAAACAATCAATTTATGAAGCAAAAGATACTAACCCAAACAAATTACGAAATAAATAGTGATCCAAAAACAAGAAATGTATTTAATAACCCAGAAGACTCAGAAAATGGTGAAGTCCACACAAATCCATGAAATAATTCTCAAAGACCAGGAAGTACCACTTTTATCAAAACTAACAAATGGAATCCTTACGTGTTTTCCAAAGCTTGACAAGCATGACAAAGCACGAGAGGTTTCTCCTTATTACACGAAATAAAATTATTGGAAACAAGACGACATAACACGTATTCACTCCTAATGTCCCAAGACATGTGCCTTACGCACGCTGACTAACAAGAAAAACTTAGGAATCAGAGATGGAGCTGTGATCGGGTAAAGATCCCCTCGTGCTATCGCATCGGAGAAGCACCCGACGCATCATGAAATCTTTAACAGAAAAAGCCAAACACTTCAAATTCAATATGCATAGTGTGACAAATAAGATTTTAAAGTCAGTTAGGTTAATAGCTTGTAACATTCTGTTTTATTGTATTATGTGTTTATGATGTGTAATGTAGATTGGAAGTTACATTGAGTGGGTTAATCAGGTACTTGTGGAAATGAAATCATTTGCAAGCTTTGCTAGTTTCAAATTCGTGTACGTAATATTCCTGTGTACGTACTAAAATTATATGGAAATCATATTATATATTGAGTTTAGTTTAGTTTATAGATTAAGTACTTTTCGATTTTTAAAAAATAGTTAGAATCGAAGGTCTTAGTTAGAACTAGAGTAGAAGTTCAAAGGTTAGCAAAAGAATTAATGGTTTTACTGAGAATTAAAGTAAAGTATAAATAAGAGTTAATAAAAAAATAATAATTAAAAGGTGGTGTGTGTGGATACCAACAAGAAAAAAAAGGAAAGAGAATCCATTTGATACAACTATGTTTTGGTAAATTATCTTTTCCTAAGCTAAAAATACACATCATAACTTAATCAAAAACATTTTTTCTTCGCCCTCTCCCTCGCCTTGCCGTCAAACAACTCAGAAGAACTAAGGGAAACCAAAATTTTTTAGGTTTTGAGTTTCAAGATTAATTTCTTTGGTGAAGATTAAGTGAAATTTGAATTTGCTTTGCACAGGTTGAGTTTTACATCCCACTTTTTACTTACATTTTTAGGGATTGGAATTATTGCATAACTTTTTTGAATTATGAAACCTGAGATGTTTTTTAGTTCCGAACAATATGATTGCTATGTGCTAATTGCGCGATTGAAATGAATGTGGTATGCTTTGTAATTGAGATGACATGACCCTTGTTGAGAACCCGAACGACTTAGCTAGTCAAGTGGGTCAGTCTTGCACGAAGATTGTGGACGGAGGTACGATCCCCCCAGATAAAAAGAATTATATTTGTGATAAATACCAATGCATATATGTTTTAATTGTTTTTTGTTGATCGCTGTGTCATAAGTAATCTTAAACCTGTAACTTCTCTCCACAACGAATTATGTTGACGTTTAGCATCATTTTAGTGAGCAAAATGTGTAAAAGTTAGAGGAAGTTGAGTTTAGAGCTGGACCATAGCTTAGCATCGATCCCCTATAATTTATACTGTTTTAGTTTTCATTGAACTGTGTCATGTTCTTTCTCAATGCAGTATATGTTTGGATTTTTGTTTGTGGGCGTTGGTCATCACACGCTTGGACTAAAGTTTATTGAAAGTCATTTTTAGTTTTCTCTTATTGACGCTTGTGGTGGGATGATGCCTATTTGATCATGCTTGCGAGTACCGCCTTGGCGGGTTGTTGACACATTTATTGTCACGAACAACTGACGATACATAATTCAAATTTTTACATATGGCGGAGTAATAAGAACAATTATTTGTAGAGTAGACCAGATTTTAAGAGGAGTTGGCAAAAAACTATGGCCCGTATTAGTGACGGGTATAGAATGACCGTCACCAACCGAGAGAGACAGATACATACACGTATTAAAAATTTCACTAAGACTATTAATTGAATTATTAAGATGAGATCTCGCACATGTATCCATATTCCAAGCGCCAGAAGCGGGATCATGAAGCATCTTGACAGTAAAAGCATGAGGTAAAATTGTTGCATGACCCGAAGTAACTCGCTTGGGCCTTTGCTGAGTATACAGTGGGCCGGTGTAGGCCGTTGGACCAGAACAGGCTGGTCCGATTAATATGGGTGGGCCACTAGGTAATAGAATCCATGTGGAATAGTTGGGCTGCCATAAGCTTGGGTCGGTATATATGTTAGCAGGGCCATACGTAGGGCTGGTGGAGCAAAATAACTTGGGCCAATTGGGCCAGATGCTTGGTAAGCCAATGGGTTAACACTTGTGACATTAGCAGAAATATGGAGATTTTACCTCATATGTTTGGACGACAGTACCATAAGAGGATCATTTAACCCTAAGTTTGCTCAATAATTACCAATACATCATCAATGGGGGCCATCATAGAATTTTACTGTCAGGTACGAATTTAAAAAGGGTAGGATTTTGTAGTAACAATACAAAACAAATAAAATAATAACCGCTCTCGGACCTAGCAAACGAACAACAAAATTCCTCGAATTTGTGACCCCGGACACACATCACCACACGAAACAAATGATAATACTAACGAATGATTTTTGGGATGTCTAGGGTTTGTATGAAAGTGAGGCTACTGTATACGTTGGAGGAATAAAGTAGTTCAAGTTATTTAAAGTGAGGTTAAGGGTACTATTTCGGTATTATTGTGTGAATGAGTAGGGATTGTAATTGTGAGACAGTAGAACGAAAAGAAAATAATATCAAACCAATCCGAGGGCTCGTGACTGAAGCATGAACAATAAACATAACGTAACGGATGTGTGGATTTGTGACCTTAGCACAAATCACCAACACAAGTTAAAGATAAAATTGCGTGATCTGGGGTTTGATGCGAAACGGCAAAGGAGAATGTTTTTAGGGTTTAGGATCTTTTTAGGCATGATACCATGTAGGTTGGAGTAATTTGTATGTCTCTCATTAAATAACCAAAACCATATAAATGAATACAAAGAACCATCTAGACTTGGGCTTGAGCCCAATACAATTATAACACGATGATTAGTAAAGACTAAAAAGCTAACACACCACACCACCCTAGAACACTGCATAACCATAATTACTACAAGCGTTGTGTTAATTGTTAACCACTACACGTGCATTTGCATGAATGTTTTTGGTGTGGTTGTTACATATATTATTTGTACGACTAGACATACGTTAGCCTATCATCGGCACACACGAATACACGAAGAGTACGTTTATTTTGTATTTAATATATATAAATCGTTATAGTTAGTGAATCAAAGATTTTCCATAATAGAAAAGAAAAGGCTAAATGTCGAAAATGGAAACCCTTGTCCTCCTCCCTAAAGTGGCAGATTTTGGAAGGAACTAGAAGTGGAGTTTTGTGTCATGTTTAAGAAGTGCAGGATTGATTGACAATGACTTAGAGTAGGGAACAAGCCATTGGGATTAAGGTTAAGGTGCTATATAAACACCATTACTCTCTCCTCATTTGATTCATTCCATACAAATCATATGTCCCACATATCTAAGAAAAACACAAAATAATTCTGTTTGCTTTCCTCATTCCCACGACTACATATTAGCCCTTAAATCCATGCTAAGGTTTTCATATAAACTCAACCCGTTCAACAATAATCCCAACAAAGGACACTTAAGTCCATGTTGGTTCTATACTTGTCTTCCATCAGACAGGGGATCGATCCCCCTGTGGACATTTTTTAGAGTTTTCTTTTTTGTTCTTTGTTCGAGTTCCACAACTGCATAACCACTTAGGTATTTGTGATCGATCCAAACCCATAACCACTAGTATTTAGGATCGAACGTACTCAGTGCGTGTTTGTGAGCAAACAGTAGAGTGACGGTAATTTAACCATGTGACGTGTCCAAATTAATCTCTTCTCATTTATATGAAGTTTATATCAAAAACGATAATAAAAGGTTAGCATATTATTATATTATAATATGGGGCAAGTGTTTTAGAAATTTAGTAAACTTCACTTTTTCTAATTATGTGTAGCTATATATCTTTTTTTTGTTGCTATTAAATCACCAAACTTTTAAATTTTGACTATTTTATGTAGTCTTTGACATATCACAACCGTTACACAAGTCACCCTAGTTGCAGCGTGGACAATCCTCGGAATTTTTTTGCCACTAGTTTTCCACATGGTGCCACAGGGTTTTCCCACTTAGATCATTAAAAGAATGTTTAATACAAATTTACAATAGATTTCTAGTTTACACAAAATGTATGTTTTAATCAGTTATTTCATCTATTATTTACTCAACAAAACTTGGTAAATACTCAAACATCTAATCAGTTTCACATACTAAGAAGCACAATTCAGTCTTCAACTCTTCCTTTGTAGCGATAATGCTGACCTTAAGCATGTCACAGCAGCGTCATCAATAAAGACAGTTACGATTCCTTGCATCATATACTAACTCTGACTAAACTGACTCACTATTAGTCAAAGTTCTTTCGTTTCCTAATATCCAAAGACTCAACGAACATAATCGCATTTAAACATACCTGAATGTAGTAAACTTACAAGTAACTCTGACCAAACTTGACCCATTTTGTAACCCAGACATCAAAGTGGTCACAACAAGTAACTGAAACTGAAGAAACAGTTGAAGATGAAACTAAAGCTAAAGCTGAAGATGACGAAGAAGGAACACACTCAAGCCACTAGAAAGATGCCAAATATTCACTCACATTTCTCTCTTTCTCACCACAACCACCATCGTCCTACCGCCTCTACCACCACCGTCTGCCGCCACAACATCATATTGCCCACCACTAATCTTAAAACCCTTCGAAACCCAGTAAATCAAACCCAACATCATATTGCCCTTATAATTTCATAAAGATAATGTTTATTATAGCTACGTTACCATTGGTAATGCGGATCCAAAAACGTTTGATATATTTCAAGAAGCCACAGCAACAAATCCAAATGACCAAAAAAGAAGTAACAGTTGTATCCTATTTTGAACGACATAATTATTTCGAAGATATAATTTTTATTGATACTAAAAGCTTGTGGTAGATATATTTTTTAAAGTTGGCTCATTTCTGCCCAAATCTTAAAGCAAATGACTCAATTCCATTTATCTTATCTCCCTCAACATCAGGAATGTCCTAAAAATCATGATTTATATATAAGTATAATCAGCGTGGTGCACTACTATGCGAAAGGTGGCAGTGTAATGCATCGGTAGCTAGTGGTCTTAAACAGCTAATGAAAGAATGTTTTTGGATGAAATATTCAGATTAAACGAGGATGTTCGGGTAAAGTTGTAACAAATCAAGGGGAAAAGTCAAACAATTAGTGTGAAGGGGCGTAACATATGTGGGTGGGAGACATTGTTGATCTACAGATTTAGGGGCCTAAATTTTTGGATTAAAAATTAGGTTAAATGAGGAGGTACAGGTAAAGTGTAACAAATTGCAATGTGAAAAGTCGCAAGAATTAGTTGAAGGGGTGTAACAGATGTGTGGTGGGGAAGACATTATTTATCTAGAAGACATAGGGGCCTAAAGAATTAAGATAAAAAATAAGGTAAGAAAACATGTAAAATTCCGTGGCATGGTAACTGGTACACTAGCTTACCTGGTTATTAGCCAAATACGACACAAATATCAAAATTCAAAAGCATGATGTTTAATAGTAAGGAAAAAAGATAGCTACACAAATTTAGAAAAAGTGGTAAAATTTACTACATTTCTAAATAATTTCGTATTATAATGTTTAATTCATAGCATCAACTAGATCCTAATCCATGCGTTCTAATAACACCCATTTTTTAGGGGTCATTTACAACCAATAAATACACTACTTATTTTTAGTATTGTACGCGTTTTGCTTTTAAATCATAAACAAAGTAAACGTTAAGCTAAAAATGATCCATTCAATGTAAACGGGCATCAAAGCAATTAAAAGTTTTACATCGGAAAATGTAAGTAATTATTATAAGGATAAGTTATTAACTTTGTTCATTTTATTTTTATTGTTTGCGTAAAGTGTTGACGTTCGCTATAAAATACGTTTAGGCATACCCAAACCACGAAACTTTCCGTACGCTTCAACAAATAACCCAAAATTATACCCAATACCCAAAATTTTAAATAAATTTTCATCATAATATAGGCACCTATGGCTAGCATTTGACAGAAAAAAAATCAAAGAAAAACACAAAATCTGCAACTTGTTATGTACAATACAACTCACATTTAAACCTTGAGAACTGTTTACAAGAAAGACACATGCGTGAGCCATAAGACTTCAATCTCCCTAAATCACTCATCTTGGGGGTCTGGAATTCTTAAAGCAACCTTTTTGACTAGTCCTATATCATATAAGACTTGAGCACTAGAAAGATACCCCACACACCAACAACACTTATCATTGTCATAGAAAAAACCTCTATTTCCTCTTTTCCGCCTCCACCACAGCCACACATAACACACTCAAATATTCACAATCCAAATTTATTTAACACATTTACATACATTCCTACAACATATCTAAGATATCCCAAGGTGATTTGAAGGCTTAGTTAGGTCTTTACAAGGTTAAACACGGAAAAAGCAAGATTAGGTTTAGCATGAAATTAGGGTTTCAAAAGTTTTTGTAAGCTAGGTTTGGCTAAACAAGGTTTAGATCACGTTGTGTCATCACTAACACTTCATATTAAAGGTTACCTAAAACTCTTAATCTCTTTGCTTTGTGATTTTATGCAATGATGTGTATGTAGTTAATCACCATCTAAAGAAGCATGTTTACTTGAAAAACTGATATTTACACTTTTTTAATGAATTTGGTAAACTTTTATATATGTTGTAAATGGTTTAGATCATGTTATAAGGAATTATATAGCACTGTCTCAGTTTGGTTAATGTATAAAAAAGTATATGCTAACAAGTTAACTAAGAAAGTATACTTATGAAAGTTCATGGAAATAAGTGTGTACAACATTGGATCTTGTGATTCTGGACAATATATAACAAATTATGAATTAGGGACCCTAAGGATGTAAGCGCCAAGTGATATATGAAGTATTGTAATGGACGTTTGTATCAAGCGGTTTAAGCTTAAAAGTAAAAAAACAAGCTTAAACATGTTTATCAAAGAAAACTCAAACTTGCTGTTTAGAATTCGAATTTTAACTTATTTATTTTATAGTTTTATAAAATACTACATCCTCCACAAGATTTCCCAGACATGTAAGGAAAAAACCCTTTTGGGAAAAAACGGATTAATAACTAAGAAGATACGTAGGGTTTACAAGTTAACTCGTTAATAACGGTTTTATAAAAAGAAATTTTCTAAAAATCAAGTTAAAAAATACTACTGATATTTAAGGTTGGTTTATTTTTCTCCAGAGCCACACATATATTTTTAGATTCTAAAACAATAAGAATCCTAATTTTCATTAATAACGAAGGTTATGCAATTGCGGATAGTTTCCGCTAGTAAAGTGACTATTTATTAAAAATAATTTTATATAACTTACTGTTCATCTTCTCAGTCATGAACCCTGTTGAGAACCAACATTAAGTATAGATAGAACTTTTAATAACAAATACTGCTTACGAAAAAATCCTAAAAACAGAGCTATAATAATAAAATACGTCATTCACTGTATAACGATAACTAAATTAGTAAACTATCAAGACAGTAAAAACCACCTGTTCATGCAGGACTAAAAAAGATGAAAAATGTAATAATTTTGATATCTCGTCATAAAACGAAAAGCGATGACATAAAAACGTAAGAAACGAGGCTTAAAACGATAAAGTTAGCGTCTTTATACTAATAAACATTTATAAACATATTTAGACTTTATAAATACTTTTTCAAAAACAGCGAATTAGAATGGAGCGAGAGATAGCTATATAAGAATTTTTATAAGGAGTAAGTAGTTATCAAAGTGCATTAGTACTATAACGACCAATATTGGATTGAGGCTTGCATTCCGTAATTTCCGGACTGCATTTGTCTGTTGAATTTGGATTATCCTTAACTCAAGGTGATTCAATAGCCCCGAAACCGTTTTACAGTTTAACGAGACGTTTACAAGTTTTTGGGGTGAGAAACATATGCAGTTTTACAATTGGAGCGCAAAGTATACATTTCACATTTTACGTATTACATGTTTTGCTATGAAGTAGCGATAACCCATGCTGAGCCATTAGCATGAACTTTCAATTACTGTGTAGAGCGCGAATGTGTTATAAATAGAGCTATGGATAGCATCCCCGTTCGGGGTGATCATGCCGCTGTTCGAGTTTGCCGACAATCAAATGATAACCAATGTCGGACAAGGATTCGGGTTAGAACATCATCACGGCAATTTGGCAATCTATATGTGCTTTTCATACATGTCCGAGCTTCAGTTCATGAGCTTAGGAAAACGTAATTACATTTTTTGATGTGACATCGATTAGATTATCATGGGAAATCCTGCGGTCCTACACTATACGTTAATAAACCGATGAATCACCTCAACAATTTGTTTACGTTTTAAGCAATGTTTTTCAGGGGATCAAAAAGGCACGAGGTAATAAGGGAACCATTGGTGTTTATTTGAGGGATGACATGCATTAAGAGTTTGTCGCATTACGTTTGTATACTGTTTGGTCTAAAAATCTTGTATTTTGCACCAATGAACAATGGTGAAGCTTTTGACTTATGTAACAAACAATTTTTAAATCCAATGTATCAGATTTAAACAACTTTTAATGGTCGTTCTTATATATATCTTGTGTTATTGATCTATGAAGTACCACCCCCAACCCATATTCCTGCTCGACCACCATTTGGAATGGGGGGTTATTATTTTTTGTTACCGATTGTATCAAGAGCCTATGTTAGTATATAAGCCAAGGGTCAAAATGTTTTTTGCATGGATAGTAGACCATTATTCAAACATTGGCATCATACAACGGGATTTGCATCGGACATAACCATATATACATTTCACTACTTGTTGCTTAAGTTGTTAAGACTACGTTGCATTAGATATGATATACATGTTATGGTATAAATGTATAATTAGCTATATAGAAGTCTTATCATTAGAAGTCTAATATAGAGCGAAGTTTTGATTTGTCAGAAAACGATTCGATCTTGAGGATTCCACTTTACAACACTAGCTTGTTCCAAGAGTCCATTAGAGTGGTTTTCAGATAGCGGATCACCGGGGTGACGATGGACCACCCGTTGAATTCTATAGACTCTATGCCTATGTGTAGCTGCTTTTCAGCCCCCGCCATCTCCTATTATCTGTCAGGTCGCGTGAGTACCCACCTTCACATCAACGTGGGTTCCAAGCCGGTTTATCTAGAGTTTCCATGCCACCAAAGAGGATGAGGTACTTCCAGATAGGAAGCTGCCCCTACCTCTGCTGCTTGACCGTCCGCCTGATTCACCATGCTATTCCGGAGTCCGGATCCCGAGGAGGATGATGATAGAACCTGAGGAGGATCCCTGCTGATTATCCTACCGACGGAGAGACGATGGCGTTGATTGAGGATGAAGTCATCCAATAGATGACGAGGATGATGATGTTGATAATTGATGATGAGGAGAGAGGAGTACCCAGCTCCTGCCGACTCTAACATTTGTTGCTTTACCAGCGTTGAGCAGCCCCATCTACTGAGGAGACTAAGTCGTTTGAGACCGACAAGTCTGCGGCCACACCGCCACCACAATCCTGTAAAAAAAAAAAAAAACATACACGGGTTACCTGCAGGATATCGAGCGCGATGAGCCACCTACACCGTTTATGGTCTTACAGAGTTGCCAATACTCCATTGCTATAACCTACTCACCTCATCACCACTTTCACCCATGCATCACCATTGCCTTCAAAATACCTTCTCCCCCTAGCCACCCCCAATACGAACACCACTACCACTATCACCAGCCTGTACCTAATATCATCTCCATCACTACCTGTAGTCCTATTATCTAGTGATATACTCGACTTATGATCCGGCTGTAGACTAAGGCCCCATCTACCTTCCTATTCCACACCGCCACTATCATACTCTCCACAGACAAGTAGATATACCACCGTGCAGGTACCTCCCATCGGGATACCTCCACTTTGTACCTATAACCCGCTACCTATACTTTCATCACCCACCTTTTGCATCCACTCACTACTGACCGTAGAGCATACAGATCCGAGGGTTACCAGACCCTACCTGCCTCGGAAAGGTGAGGTACCTCTCGGTCCAGATACAAGGAAGAGAGAGAGCTCGTCTGCCCCCACTATCTAGAAACCTCCTGGATGTTTAGGGCGAACTATGTTTTGTGGCTACCATGGATAAGAGATTATGCGGAACTAGAGAGAGATTTTCGGATTATGGGATCGACGGACACTTGGATGGAATGCTTGGAAGTAGACATGCCAGGGGGCAACCATCGACTGATGACTCAGAGTTGGTCGCGACGGATGAACAAGTTTTATCCACTAGGGTTAGGGCAAGACACATACGATATTCTATACGAGGTTGGATGAAGAGTCAGTCTGAGCAACAGCGATGGCTGGTCCTCAACTTGGCTGTATAGGTAATTGGCTCCATGGAGGCTGAGGCCAAGATGTCTCGAGAGGCTTGGGACAATCATGATTGCCGAGTGACCTTAGCGCGTGCAGGTTAATTCCATTACGTACTCAGGTGGGAGCACAATAGACAGTGATTACAGAGTTAACAGCAGCGACCGCATGAACAGTCGGCGATATAAAGATATTGCAGCAACCACATAGTCAAGGCACATTCATTGAGCACTAAAGGCTGCTGAAGAGACTTCAGATACCCAGATGACAAAAGTTCAGAGACAGCAGGGGACCCCCTACACGGTCGTGCACATCGCCGAAGATGCACCAGAGAGGCTGAGTATCAGTTCATAGATCATTTATGGCTAGTTATTTTGTACGACCACTAAGTATTACGGGTAATTCTGGCTAGTATGGCGTTTAGGTGTATGTTTTATCTTGTAACCTATTTCGTTGTGATCATTTTGCAATCTGAACCAATCATGTAAGTTTTCAATTAACATATGAATGGAGTGGGGATATGTCCATGAGGTTTGCAAGCGAAATTTATCTATTAGGTCTGAATTCATTTAGTACAACCAGTGTTAACTTCAATTCAGTGTAAATTTGCACTGTGTTTTCTTTTGAAGCTCTCTTTACTTATTTTGGATATGTCAATCATGGTTATCTGATTTTTACAAAATCTAAAACGGTATTATATTTTCCTAGGATTGAAGAAAATAGGCACCAAAAAGAGACCACCGAGGTCAAACATAAGCCCCAGAAACAACTACACCAACATCTGTCACTAATGCCGCAGCTTTAGGCATATGGATTGACCAAGGCGTTACTGCACTTTTGGCAGCACGTGATGCAACGATAAGTACGAATGCTGAGAACAGCCATAATTCAGGAACGGGTAGTTTAAATGACAGAACGAGCGGCTCATGATGAAATTACACTGACTTTCTCAAATTCAACCATACACATCAAAATGCAGGAATGATTGCTGGTCGATCGTAATTTTTTAAAAGAATGGAGTCTTTTTCCACATAATTAATTGTACAGTTAAGAATCAAGTCAGGTTGCTACGTATGCACCTCTCTTATTCATTCCTATAAACATGGTGGAACACTCATGTCAAGACAGTTGGTCATGATGCCGCTTATGGTATGCCTTGGAAAACACTCATGAAAATGACGAATCACAAATACTGTCCTCAAATGAAAGTGCTGAACCTAAGAAATTGAGATTTAGATCTGAAGGCGAAGAGGTACGACATGACAATAATAACCCAAAAACGCTTTCTTCAGCAGGAATTGCTTTGTTGTGCTGGGACAGGAAGTATTTTCCCGAAGAATCTGATAAAAATTGGAAAAATATGCGTTGGCGTCCGACATTTCAAGGATGTATTGGCGTCTAAAACCAAAGACAATGCAAGATGCAGTTAAAAATCGCAACCATAGCGTAATGCGATAAGAAAATCCAATACTTTGCCTACACTGCCAATAGAGATAAAAGGAATTTGAGACGACCTCTAGAACACTCAAAAACAACAACAACCAGAACAAGAGGTAGACACACTTCCGGGCCTACAAAACAGGATCTGTAAAAAATCATACGGGGATCTAAACCCCTAATGCGCGAAATGCAACTATCTACCACATGTGTCCATGTATCCCAAATGCCACGAAGGCAACATAAGTGGCCATTTTACCCCCTGACCGTTAGGTACGCAAATGCCAACAATAGCTAACCACCAGAAGGGCACTAGGTCCGTCAGAAAACCTACTTGCTATAGTGTGGTGTCAAACGACATTTTAAGAAGGAAAGTCTAAAGCTGAAGAACAACAGACAAAGAACCGTGGAACGAATTGGAGGTGGCAAAGCTCCCCCAAAGTGTAT
The DNA here is from genome assembly GCA_026074375.1 of Tanacetum coccineum. Classification (NCBI taxonomy): domain Eukaryota; kingdom Viridiplantae; phylum Streptophyta; class Magnoliopsida; order Asterales; family Asteraceae; genus Tanacetum; species Tanacetum coccineum. Next base: position 37,870 of record BQNB010004331.1, on the reverse strand, counting down.
CGCGCTAGGGTAACACCCCCATTTTAACAATAGCAACAACGAAAAGATAATGCAGGGTTATTACGTCATTACAACAATCATAATCATAGAAAACAACTTTTAAAAGAGACGATTTGGAAAAATTTAGTTATCATTCATTATAATCAAGTTTTTGACAACATGGCAGGTCCTAAAAATCTAACATATTCAAGTTTGAATATAGTCATTCACCACCTTTCGAGGCCCAGGCCACTCGCCGTACCACAACTTTCTCACTACCGTGAGATAAACAACTAGAAATCATACCAAAGGTGAGTGAATTCATAGGATGTGATAGCATTTGAAACAATTATATAGTGTTATAATACGTATAAACACAATATATGATAATGATATTGTTTATGAGTACACCTATTATTATAATAATTGCAACGAATACAAATGATCATAGGAACAGTTATTAATCCCGTTATTAGCCCTGTTTGGTCCTTGTCTTGTCTGGTCTGTATTAGTCCTGGTCTCTTGCACACAAACTGACCTATAGAATATATAAAACCCAAAAATGATGTGACATATAAATAAAAATATATATATATATATATATATATATATAGCAACTAATTTTTGGTATAATAGTTATTTCACTAGTCATTTGTGTGCCCATGGAACCAACTACACCAATACCATACATAGCACAGACCAAAAGGGCAATAACGGGATAATACACTGTTACTATGATACAAATGATTCGTTGCAATTAATTATTATATAGGTGTACAATATCAATACATTTCATAATAATTGTGTTTAAACGATTATCACACTATAACTTGTATTCAGACAGCTTATCAAACCTTAGAATTTCACATCAACCTTATGTGTGACCCCTTCTAGCATGTTTATCTCAGGTAATATGAAAGTTTGTGGTACGAGATTGCATGGACTCGAAGGTGGCTGAACTGTTATCATTTAAACTTGATAGTTAGATGTTAGACCTGCATATTGAAAAACCCTGATTATAATGAATGATGACCAAAATTTTTCCAACAACGGCTCTTTTTAAAGGTTGTTTCTATGATTATATGTTGTCTCCATGAAGTAATACCCAATTAGCTTTCCGTCTATATTTAAAAATGGTGTTACACCTACCGCCTACACTTTGGCTGGACATTGCCACCTCCAACTGTGGTTACCACTTGTGGTTTTCTTCAGCTTTAGAACATTCCCCATCTTAAAAGTCGTTGAACTCCACTCTCATAGCAAGTTGGTTTCTGACCACCCAGTCCCGGCGGGTTGTTAGCATTGTTGGCAATTTGGATCGTACTCCAACTCCACGGGTAAAATGGCCACGTTGTTGCACTTGTAGCAGTTTGGGACACATGACCCATCGTGGTATAGTTGCATTAGCCATAGGGATTTAGATCCCCGTATGATCTTCTCACCAATCCGGTAGAGTAGGCCCCCAGTGTTCTACCCTATGTTCTGTTGTTGTTTGATTTTGATGTTCCTTGAGGTTCCTCAAACTCCTTTTACCTCTCTATCTGGCGTTTACAAAAGTACGCATTTTCTTTATCCATTAGCTTGGTTGCGGATTCCAACTGCATCTTGACTTTGTCTTGTGTAGACGCCACTACACTCCTATGAATCAGTCAGAAACAACCGACATATTTTTCAATTTAATCAGTTTCTCGGAAATCATCCTCCCCCACAACAAAGCCAATCCTAAAGCGTTGGGTATAAACTTGTCATCCGGACCCTTCACCTACAGATCCCGAAATCTCTATTTCTAGGTTCTTATTTCATTTGGGACAAGTATTATGTGATTCGTCATTTCATGATGGTTTTCCCAAGCATACCCATAAGCGGCATCATACCAACTGTCTTACAGAGTGTTTTCCACCATGGGTAAAGCACTAATAGAGAGTGCAAGTAGGCAAACGTTGACTGATTCTTAAATTACAATACTATGTGGAAAACAACTCCATCTTTCAAACCATTATTAGGAACCACAACTCCTTCCATGCCTTTGAAGTTTAATGGTTGACATTTGAGAAAGTCAGTGTAAGTACATTCATGAGCAGCTCGTTCTGGTCCCTTCCCTAACACCCGTTCCAGATGATGGCCGTCAGTTCGCATTCGTACTTCTGTTAGCATCACGTGCTGCCAAAGTGGCAGTAACGCCTTGGTCAATCATTGCCTAAAGCTAGGAATTAGTGATAGATGTGGTGTTGGTTGTTTCTTCTGGCTATTATGACCCTCAGTGGCGTCTTTTGGGGCGAGTTTCTTCAATCATAAGAAAATATAAACCGTTAGATTTTGTAAATCATGAACCATGACATAACATATACACAATAAGTAAAGAAATCACAAACACATGGAAATATACAACTGAATTGAATTAACAATGGTGTAAACTAAATTGGGGAACATTCAATTCATAATAAATTCGATTGCAAACATACATAATACCACCATTCCATAAGTAATTGGAAAACATACATATTGGTTCAGATGGCAAATTTATCACAACGATTAGTACAAGATAAAATAACAACCTAAACATACTAAAAAGCCAAATTACCCGTAATACTTATAGTTTTGTACCAAAAACTAGCAAACATATCTATGAACGGCTACCACCTCATCTTGTGCATTAGGGGGGGCTGTCAAGTCCCTTAGCGGTCCTGCTGGTCTCTCGAACTTTGTCATCTGTCTTAAGTCCGTCTGTCATCAGCTTTAGTGCCTATCCCCCCAAAATGAACTTGCCTGTCTCATGCTAGTCCTGCGCCATCATCTATAATAGCCGTCTGTCTCATGCGGTCCGCTGCCTGTACTCTGTAATCACGTGTCTATTGTTCACCACCTGATACTAATGACATATACCTCTGCACGCTGCAGAGGTCACATCGCATCCATGGATAGTCCCAAGCCTCTCGAGACATCCTGGCCTCACCTCCATGAGCCTACCCTATAACAGCATGTGAGGCCGACCACAAGCCAACACGATCGCTCCAGACTGCTCAGCGATCCAACCTCGGTATAGATCTCGTATGTGTCTTGCCTAACCCTAGTGTAAACTCGTCATCCCCACCCAACTCTGTTCATCATCGCTGGTGGCCCCTGCATGTCTACCACATCTCATCCCAATGCATGATCCCATAAACCGAATCTCTCTCTAGATCCGCATAATCTCTCTATCACATGTAGCAACAAACCAGTATCCGCCCTAAAACCGCCAGAGTCTAGCAGTGGGGGCAGACGACTTCTTCCTACTGTATAGCATCGGACCGAGATGCGTACCAACCTCTTTCCGGCGGTAAGTGTAAACCTCGGGTCTGTCTGCTCTAGCGGTCAGTAGAGAGTAGATGCAAAATGGGGGTGAGGAAGTAGGGTCGTATACAGTAAAAGTGGTGGAGATCCCAGGTGAGGTCTACCTGACGGTGGTATAATCACTCGTGTGTGCGAGTATGAGATTGTGGAGGTGGGAATAGGAAGTAGATGGCCTGCAGCTCTCAAACCGGAAATCATAACGCTCGAGATCTCAAATAATTAAGAGGACTAGCAGTGTAGTGATGGAGATGAGATATAAGGTGGTAGATTGTGGTAGTGGATGATGTATTGGGTAGTGGGGAGAAGGAATTTGAGGCAATGGTGATGACAATGGAAAGTGGGATGGTGTGGAAGTAGGTATAGCAAGAGTCTGGTCAACCTCATTATCACCAATAACGGTTAGTTGGCTCATCTCGAATCGATATCCAAGCATAACCCGGTTATGCAGGAGGTGTGGTGGTGTGCCGCAGACTCTCTCTCAAACGCTTTAGTCCTCCTCACAATGGGCCTATCAACAGCTGTCAAGCAACAACTTAGAGACGGCAGGAGCTAGGTACTTCCTCTCCTCCTCATCCCCCCCTCAATATCAACACATCACCTCTCATCAGTGGATGACCTCATCCTCATCATCGCCATCGTCTCCACCTTCGGTAATAATCAGCAGGATCCCCTCAGGCCTCATCATCATCTCTGCCTCGGATCCACTCAGGAACATACCTTGAATCAGCGTTGTAAGACAGCACAGTAAGGGGCTGCTCCTTCAGCTAAGTACCTCATCCCTCTGGTGCATGAACTCAAGTAAACCCTCTGAACATAGTCAGGTGATGTGGTACTCCAGACCTGACACTTAATCAGAGATGCGTGCCTAAAAGCAGCTACCACAAGGCATATGTTCCTCTAGAATCACTGTGGTCCATCGTCTCCCGGGATCCGAGTATCTTACAACCCGCTAAATGGACTGGACACAGCATTTAGGTAAAAACCTGGGTATTCTCAGAATCCGACATGACTATATCTGAAAATCCAAAATAGCTTATATTAGTATTTAATGTAAGACTCTTATAGTAATATACATTTATACCATAACATGTATATCAATCCTAAATGCAACTAGTCTTAACCAACTAATGCAACAAGTAGTGTATGTATATATGTATGTCCCGTGCAAATCCCTTTGTATGAATGCAATGTTTGAAAATGTGTAAAGGTCCATACAAAAACAATTGACCTGTATCTCTATAACAGAGGCGCTTGATACCAATCTGTAACCCCCCCCCTCCCCCCCCTCCCCAATTGGGTAGCAGTGGGAATATGGGTTTGGGGAGTACTTCATAGATCAAAAACACAGAATATATAAAGAGGAACCTTTAAAAGTGTTTAAAACGATACTGATTGAGTTAAAAAATTGTTTGTTACAAAAGCCTAAAGCTTCACATGTTCACTTGTGCAAAATACAAAGATTTCTAGCCCATAACAGATATACAAAATGTAATGCGACAAAATCTTTAATGCATGACATCCAAATCAAAACCACCAATGTATCCCTTATACCTCGTGTCCTTTTTGATCCCTGAAAAAACAGTGCTAAAAAACGTCAACATATTGTGTAGTGAATTCAGAGGTTAGAAAATAAATAAGTGTAGCCCGCAAGTATTTCCCCATATAATGCAATAGATGCAAACATCATAAAATGTAATTACGTTTTCCTAAGCTCATGAACACTGAAGCTCGACATTATGAAAATGCAATATAGATTGCCAAATTCCCCTGATATGTCTAACCCGCAACTTCCTATGTCCGACTGGTATATCATTCGTGATCCGGCAAACTAGAACACGAGCAATGACTCACCCGAACGGGATTCAATCCCAAATAATCTATTTATAACATTCGCGCGTCACAACATAATTGACATCATGCTAATGGGCTTCATATGGTATCGCTACTTAATGAAACATGTAATCTATATGTAGAATATAGACTTGCGACCAATTGTAAAGACAGCATATGTTTCTCACCCCACAAACTTGTAGATCATTAAAATTAAAACTGGGGCTAAAAGCTCACCTTGAGTTAATGAAAATCCAAATACACAAAAATGTCTCACGGAAATTACGGAAGTGCAACCTATCCAATATAGGGTCGTATAAGTACTAATCACTTGAATACCAACTACCATATGAAAATTTCTTATATACTACATAACCATACTAATTGCGTTTTTGAAATCGTATTTATAAAGTTAGAAACGTAATATAAATATTCCATTAGTAAAAAACGACTAATTGTATCGCTTTCAAGCCTGTTTCTTACGTTTCTTAGTCCACGCTTTCGTATTAAGACAATGTATCAAAAATTACATTTCTTCTTTATTAAGTCCCCTGATGACAGTGGTTTTTACTGTTCATCATAGATTATAAAATTTATATCTAAAACCCGTAAATGTCGTATTTTATTCATTATAGCTTCCGTTTTTAGCGATTCTTTCCCGACACTATTTGTTATAAAAGTTTCTATCATATTAATTTGTTTTCCAAAATGTTATGTCCTGAGATAACAGTAATTTTATAAAATTAATTTTTATAAAAGTAATTTACTATCGTAAACTCACAAATTCAAAACTCCTCGTTATTACAAGTTGAAAAATTACGATTTCTTATGGTTGTAGAATCCTTAAAAAATGTTAGCTGAAAAATAAACCAACCTTATATATCAGTAGTATTTTGTAACTTGAATTTATAAAATTTCATTTGATATACAACCGTTTATTAACGGATAACTTGAAACTACGTAACTTCGTCGTTATTAACCGTTTTCACGTCCTTACATTGTCTAATCCTTGTGAGAAGTATAATTTATAAAAATATAAAATAAATAAGGTAAATCGAATTCTAAACTAAACAGCTAATGTTTATAGAATTTACTTTAAAAAAATTTTAAGCTTTTTATAACTTTTAAGCTTAACCACTTTGTTACAAGTCCATTACAATACTTATTATCACATGTCTTACATCCTTAGGGACCCCTAAATTTCATAATTTGTCTATATATTGCCCAAGAAACACAAGATCCAAAGTGTACACACATTATTATCCCATGAACTTTCATAAGTATACTTTTTAGTTAACTTCTTTACATATACTTTTTATACATAACCAACACTTGTACATTGCTTATAATTCCATTATAACATGATATGAACATTCATACAACATATATAAAAGTTTACCAAATCATAAAAAAGTGTAAAAATCCATTTTTACAAGTAAACATGTTCTTAGATGGTGATTAACTACATAAACATCAAATATGCATAAAAACACAAAAGTAAAGAGATTAAGAGTTTTAGGTAACCTTAATATGAAGTGTAGTGATGAAAAAAGTGATCTAAACCCTTGTTTAGCCAAACCCTAGCTTACAACCCTTGAAAACCCTAATTTCAAGCTAAACCCTAATCTTGCTTTTCCTTTGTTTAACCCTTGTAAAGACCTAACTAAGCCTTCAAATCACCTTGGGAATACGCTTAGATATAGTTGTAGGAATGTAAGACAGTGTGTTAAATAGAATTTTGCTCTGGATTATTTGAGGGTTCTTGTTGGCTGTTGGGTTGGAGCGGAAAAGAGAGAAAATAGAGTGTTTTTCACTATGACAATGATAAGTGTATGTTATCTTTCCTAGTGCAAGACTTATATGATATAAGGACTAGTCAAATGTTGCTATAAGAATTCCAAGACAAGATGAGTGATTTAGGGAAGTCTTATGGTCAACGCATGGTCTTTCCTTGTAAAAGTCTCAAGGTTTAAATGAGTTGGTATTGTACATAACAAGTTGCAAGATTTTGTGTTATTTCTTTGATTTTTTTCTGTCAAATCTAGCCATAGGTGCATATATATGATGAAAATTTATAAATTTTGGGTATTGGGTATAATTTTGGGTATTTGTTGAAGCGTAGAAAAGTTTTGGTGGTTCCGGGTATGCCTAAACGTATTTTATCGCGAAACGTAAACACTTTACGCAACCAATAAAAATAAAATGAACAAAGTTAATAATTATCCTTATAATAATTACTTAACACTTTATCGATGTAAAAATTTAATTGTTTGATGCCCGTTTACATTGAATGATCATTTTTAGCTTACTCGATGTAACTTAACGTTTTATGATTAAAAGCAAACGCTACAATACTAAAATAATAAGTAGGAATTAATGACGTCGTAAATGTCCCTAAAACATGGGGTGTTATAAGAACGCCATCGGATTAGGAATCTAGCTATAAAGTAATTAATCCACATTATAATACGACGAAAATATTTTAAAATGTTATAAATTTACACATTTCGAATTCTGATGTACTATCTTTTTATCTTACTATAAATCACTAACTTTGAATTATACTATTTCGTGTTGTATTTAGACCTACATAACCAGGTAAGCCTACGTACAATACCATGCCACTATTTTCCATGTTTTTTTTTACCTTATTTTTTATCTTAATTCTTTAGGCCCCTATGTCTTCTAGATAAATAATGTCTTCCCCACCACACATCTGTTACACCCCCTTCAACTAATTCTTTGACTTATTCCATTGCAATTTGTCAACACTTTTCCAAGAAACATCCTCATTTAACCGAACAAGTTCATCTAAACAGTTAGCCCCTTATCTTCTAGATAAACAGTGTTTCCCCACCGACACATCTGTTACCCCCTTTCAACTAATTGTTTGAACTTTTCCCCATGCAATTTTGGTACAACTTTACCAAAACATCACCTCGGGTTAATCTAATATTTCATCTAAAACATTCTTTCATTAGATGTTTAGACCACACCACCGATGCAATCCACCGCCCCCTTTCGCATCAGTAGTGCACCACGCTGATTATACTTATATATAAATCATGATTTTTAGGACATTCCTGATGTTGAGGGAGATAAGATAAATGAATGGATCATTTGCTTAAGATATGGCAAAATGGGCCAACTTTAAAAAATATATCTACCACAAGCTTTTAGTATCAATTAAAAATATATCTTCGAATTAAATATGTTATTAAAATAAGATACAACTGTTACATTCTTTTTCAGGTCTTTTAGATTTGTGTGTGGCTTCTTGAAATAATATCAAATCGTTTTTGGATCCGATTACCAATGGTAACGTAGCTATAATAAACATTATCTTTATGAAATTATAAGGGCATATATGTTGAGTTTCGAAGGGTTTTTAAGATTAGTGGCTGGCAATATGAATGTGTGGCTCAACGTGGTGGTAGAGGCGGTAGGACGATGGTGGTTGTGGTGAGAAAGAGAGAAATGTGAGTGAATATTTGGCATCTTCTAGTGGCTCTGAGTGTGTTCCTTCTTCTTCTTCTTCAGCTTTAGCTTTAGTTTCATCTTCAACTGTTTCTTCAGTTTCAGTTACTTGTTGTGACCACTTTGATGTCTGGGTTACAAAATGGTCAAGTGTAGGGGGGGGGGTGGGGGGGGTGCAGAGTTACTTGTAAGTTTACTACATTTCAGTTACTTGTTAAAGCGATTATGTTCGTTGAGTCTTTGGATATTAGGAAACGAAAGAACTTTGACTAATAGTGACAGTTTAGTCAGAGTTAGTATATGATGCAAGGAATCGTAACTGTTTGTTTGATGATGCTGATGATGAATGCTTAAGGTCAGCAATTATAGCTACAAAGAAAGAGCTAGAAGAACTTGAATTGTGCTTCTTAGTATGTGAAACTGATTAGATGTTTGAGTATTTACCAAGTTTTGTTGAGTAAAATATAGATGAAATAACTGATTAAAACATACATTTTGTGTAAACTAGAAATCTATTGTAAATTTGTATTAAACATTCTTTAATATCAAAGTGGAAAACCAATGTGGCACATAGTGGAAAACTAACGTGGCAAAAAAAATTACGTGGAATGTCCAGCTGCAATAGGGTGACTGGTAACTGGTTGATGTCAAAGACTACATAAAATAGTCAAAATTTAAATTTGGTGATTTAATAGCTACAGAAAAAAATATATATATGCAGACAGCATAATTTAGAAAAAGTGTAGTTTCACTATTACTAAATAACAATTTGCCTCTCCCATGAATCAATATAAATAATATGCTAACCTTTTATTATTGATATAAAATCAATAAACGAGAACGAGATCTACATCTTGAAACTTCACAATGGTTAAATTACCGTCTCTACTGGTTGCTCACACAACACGACACACGAGTACGTTACGATCCTAAATACCTAAGTGGTATGGGTTTGGATCGATCCAAATACCTAAGTGGTATGCATTTGGATCGAACAAAGAAACAAAAAAAGAAAACTCTATAAAATAGACCACAGGGGGATTCGATCCCTCGTCTGATGGAAGACAAGTATGAACCCAACCACTGGACTAAGTGTCCTTTGTTGGATTATTGTTGAACGTTTGAGTTTAATAAAACCTTAGCCATGCTTTAGGGCTAATAAGTAGTCGTGGGAATGCGAAAGCAAACAGAATTTTTTGTGTTTTTCTAATATGTGGACATATATTTGTATGGAAAATCAAATGATGAGAAGTAATGGGTTTATATAGCACCTTAACCTTAATCCCAATGGCTTTTCGCCAACTCAAAAGTCATGGTCATCACTCCTGCTATTCTTAAACACCAATGACCAAAACTCCCTCTAGTTCCTTCCAAAATCTGCCACTTTAGGGAGGAGGACAAGGGTTTCCATTTTCGACATTTAAGCCTTTCTCTTTTATATTCGTGAAACATATTATGCATTCAATAAATATAAACGATTTATATATATTAAATACCAAAAATAAACGTACTCTTCGTTATTCAGTGTTGCGAGATAGGCTAACGTATGTCTAGTCGTACAAATAATATATGTAACAACCACAAACCAACAAACATCATGCAAATTGCAATGTAGTGAGTTAACCAATTAACAACAGCTTGTAGTTAATTATGGTTAGCATTGTCTAGCGGCTGGTGTGGTGTGTTAGCTCGTATTAGTCTTACTAATATCGTTATAATTGTATTGGGCTCAAGCCCAAGTCTAGATGGTTCTTTGTATTCATTTATATGGTTTTGGTTATTTAATGAGAGACATACAAATTACTCCAACCTACATGGTATCATGCCTAAAAAGATCCTAAACCCTAAAAACATTCTCCTTTGCCGTTTCGCATCAAACCCCAGATCACACAATTTTATCTTTAACTTGTGTTGATTTTGGCTAAGTACACAAATCCACACATCCGTTACGTTATGTTTATTGTTCATGCTTCAGTCACGAGCCTCGGTTGGTTGATTTATTTTCTTCTTTGTTCCTACTGTTCTCACAATTACAACCCTACTCCAATTCACCAAATAATACACGAAATAGTACCCATAATCACCCTTTTAAAACCCTTGAACTACTTTATTCCCCACGTTAACAGTAGCCTCACTTTCATACAAACCCTAGACATCCCAAAAATCATTCGTTAGTCGGATCGATTTTTCGTTAGTGATTTGTCACCCGGTCACAACTCCCCGATAATCTCTTTGTTTTCGTGCAAGGCACACAAAGTAGATAGATGACGAGTTTCAATTGCAGATATGTTGTTTGCACACCATAGCCACACAACCCAAAATGACAACTTTATTTTGTTTCCATATCACTTGCATAGAAAAACTAATGAACTTTTATTTTTTTATTGGACATGAGATGCTCACGAATCGAATTGACGGGAACAGATAGATCATTTGGTTGGTATACACCAACAACTCAAATGGCTGATTTTATAATTCTTGATAATAGTATGAATTACAAACTCAGCCCTCAAAAGGTATGTACCAGTTTTTTTAGAGGACATATATTCTCCCTTTGCTATCTTGAAGTATATATGCACAACATTGTAGAATGCGGGTGAAATAGAAAATGTCTATATTTTGTGAACCATATATCTTTATATCAATCAACAATCAGACATATATTCATACACTGTCAAACAATACATTCTGTAGTTTTAAAAAATTCATACACAATCAGCAATTACAGGTAACTAATTCACAAGGGCCGGGTTTCCGTGCCCAACTTAGCTAACGCTACCCTAACGACAATTTTATACAATGACCCCACAATGTTGTTTGGCTGATAACCCATCAAATAAAGGCATCAACATTTTACCGAATCATTATGCAAGCGACCATTATACGCACCCCGTGCGAAAAACAACTTGACACAAGCCGTGTGCATCGCACGGGTCTGCATGCCTCATGTCTATAACTTGTATGACCTGTGTAAACCTCGTGTAACATGTTTAAGCAAACAAGTCAAGCGGGTAAGTTAAGAGTTAACTAGTTTATGTCTCGAGATTAAAGTAATTGTTATGAAATTTGATAAAAACATACATAAAGTGTTAGCATGTATTAATTGTATTGGGCTCAAGCCCGAGTCTAGAATATTCCCTTTATGTATTTATATTATGTACTTAATATTCATTAGTGAAGACAGGGAGATTTACACTCCTACATGGTATCAAGCCTCAAAAGATCTAAAACCCTAATATCCCAGTCGTATTATACAAACATCCCTCGACTATTATTTTCATCCTAAATTTTTGGTGTTAGTGATTTGTGTTAAGGTTACAAGTCCACACCCATATTCAGTTTAGTTAAAGTTGTGCACAGGTCACGACTGTTTTTGTTCACAGGTTCAATTCGTGCTAAGGTCACGGGTTGCTTTGTTCATTTGGTTTATCTCACAATAGTATCTTTTTTTTACTTGTTCTTGGTAAAAAAAAAGTGGTATATCAGTTGGTCCTTGTTCTAGGTAACAAGGTGGTTTTGATTCATTGTTTACTTGTTCTTAGGTAACAAGTGTGTTATTGGTGCCTTATTTGCATTCATATTCCCATATATACAACTTCTCTCAACCTTACCAGAACCCTTATATTATTTAAGCCATATTTTCTTCCACTGCACCTCGTCAAAACCATAAAACCCTTAAAAAACCTACTTATCATGATGCATAGTTTAGCCGCATACTATGTCTCTCCATCCCAATCAGTTAGCCAACAAACCCATGTTGGCCCACCACCTAGATTTGGCTATTCACCAGCTCCCTCACATGGCTCAGTCCCTTATTTCAGCCCACAGCCGGCCCAACCACAAGGCCCCATTCAGTATGTTACCCCGACCCAACCTTTTGTGGCTTATCAGTTTGTTACCCTAACCCAACCGGGTTATCAGATGGCTACACCAGCCCAATTGGTTACTCCACCCTAACCTTTCGGTTATCAGATTGTACACTCGGCCCAACAGGCCCCATCCGGATCAATTTGAACTACTCTCAGGTCAATGGGACACACGGTTACTTCGGGTCAGGCAACCACTTTACCGCATGCTTTTGATGCCGGGACGCTTCATGATCCCACTTCTGGAGCTTGGAATATGGATACAGGTGCGAGCTCTCATCTTAATAATCCAGTTACTAATCTTAGTAAAAAATTTAATACGTGTATGTATCCATCTATCTCGATTGGTGACGGTCATTCTATACTCGTCACTAATACGGGCCATAGTATTTTGCCAACTCCCTTTAAATTCCTTCACCTAAATAATGTCCTTATTACTCCCCATATTGCCAAAAAAAATTGTTCGTCAGTTTGTTCGTGACAATAATTGCACTATTGAATTTGATGCGTTTAGCTTTTTGGTTAAGGATTTCATGACGCGTCGGGTGCTTCTCTGATGCGATAGCACGGGGGATCTTTACCCGGTCACGGCTCCATCTCTGATTCCTCATGTTTTTCTTCTTAGTCATCATACATGGCACTAGCGTCTTGGTCATCCAGGAAATAAAATGCTTCGTCGTCTTGTTTCCAATAATTCTATTACGTGTAATAAGGAGAAACCTCCTATGCTTTGCCATGCTTGTCAGCTTGGCAAACACGTAAGGCTTTCGTTTGTTAGTTCCGATACTGTGGTCACTTCATGTTTTGATATTATTCACTCGGATGTGTGGACTTCACCCATTCTGAGTCTTTCGGGTTATAAATACTATGCCTTGTTTTTGGATCATTATTCACAATTTGTTTGGGTTTATCCTTTGCTTAATAAATCTGATGTTTTGTCTAAATTTATGTTGTTTCGTACATATGTTCACACTCAGTATAAGTGTGGAATAAAGTTGTTTTAGTGTGATCATGGTGGTGAGTTCGAAAATCGTAACTTACACAAACTTTTTGCCAAAAAATAGCATTCGGTTTCGTTTCTCATGTCCAAAAATGTCCCAAAAAAATGGTAAGTCTGAACGAATGGTTCGCACCATCAATAACCTCATTAGGACTTTACTTTTTCAAGCCAATCTTCCACCAACATTTTGGGTCGAAGCACTTAATATGGTCGTTCATTTACTAAATATTTTGCCTTCCACCGCTATTGCTAACGAAATACCATATACCCGTTTGTTTGGCAAACACCCGGACTATAGCCTTTTACGTGCCTTTGGGTGCTTATGTTACCCTCACCTATATCCTAATCATAAACTTGAACCCCGTGTCACACCCTCAATTCTATTGGGTCATGCTTCCAATCATCGAGGGTATCGTTGCCTTGATTTAGCCACCAATAAAATAATTATCTCCCGACATGTCACATTTAATGAAACCGTGTTTCTTTACGGTTCCACTCAACCTGCTTTGCCACCTTCATACAATTTTTTAGATGATACCCTCGATTTTATCCCTCTAACCATTTACACGAATCCCGTAGTGCAACCTATACCCGAACTTGTTGGTCCCTTGGAATCTGATATAAGGTTTATCAAATTAAACTAATCAGATTTCATAGCAACAAAGTGAGTTTTAAACAAATATATAAACAATATAAAGAACAAGTTTAAAACACACAGAAGTACTTTTCAAAGGAATAGACTTTTATTAGAATCAAATAAAGAATCTATGACACACCTTACTTGCGGAATAGCAAGGTGGTTGAATGATAATTGGGGTGTTATCTCCTTCGAACTTATTCTCTAACCAAAGTTATGAGAATAAGAAAACAAACTTGTTATGACTAAACTGAAGCTTCAGCTTTCAGTAGTACGAGTCAGTTTGTTTGAGAGATAAATGAACTCTTCAATGTGTATCACATTAATTGGAAGATATAGCATTTACTCTGAGAATCCCTTTCCTTTTATAGGCAAAAGGATTAGGGTTTACAAGTTTTAACCTAGCTACGTGGCAAACATTAAATATGTGGTTGAGCTACCAATTTAATGCATGTTTGCTTTCTAGTACTAGGTATAGTCCTTGAAGGAAAGTTGTTGTACTTCTATACCAACTTTAGAAGTAGCATTTCCCAAGGAGGTTGCTTTATTCTTTTTGACATTTTTTCCCGCCTTGTAAACCTTCTAGAAGTGAAACATACGTTTCAACTTCTGTTAAGGAGATAGACAACGTTCAGCTTAGAATTGTCAGCCAAGTTGAACTGAAGTTCCAACCAAGAGTCCTTCTTTAGTTTCTGTACCGCTGCATACACTAAGATGAAGATACTTTCCAATCTTTCTAAGGACCTGAAGAGCTGATGCTGAAGGAACTTCAGCGACCGAAGCTGAAAGGCTTCAATGACTCAAACTAAAAGACTTCAGTTTGAGAAACACTTAGGGGATTTTATGTTTAAATCTACTGAAAGACTGAAGGGCTCAAGAACTGAACCTAACAATCTTCTCCTATTTAAATATACAAATAGCCTAAGTTAAAATCAATTGTAAGTGAGCAAAATAACTTCTTCTTACATAATTGATATAAATTGAATAACATAAACTGATAATCTTTTATTCTAACTTTCATTACAAACCAATACAAAAGCTAAAGTTATTACAAAAGATTTCATTCTACTGCCTTAGTTGTTCAATGACTCTCATCTGCTTGAGTGGATTCAAGTTTCTCTTATCAATTTCAGCAAGCAGAAGAGAATTGAAAGTCCTGGCATGATCATCAAGCCCTGGACCTTGGTGAAGTCTGAAGAAGATTTCTTATACAGTATATAACATGGTGATTGGGAAATCTCTAAAGTCTTCAATGGTAACAAAATCTTGTCTGTGATGTGAATTAAACAAAATCATACCAAGGACAGGTTCATTAAGCACAGTACCTGGTAAATGATCTTCATACTGAACTGATGACTTAATCCTTTTGTTAGCTTTGAAGTAGTCAGGGATGTCAGCATCATGTTTTCTTTTTTTGTTTGTAAGATCATTTAGTTTGTCGAGAGGGTCCTGTTTGCTTAGAGGAATATCCAAGTTTATGCCAAGTTCTGCTTCAGTTGTGTAAATGTAGTCCATTCTTGTTCCTATCTGTTTGTAGATGATTTCCCATCCTTTTCCAGTTCTTTTTAGACATGCTTCCATCACTTCTCTCCATTCGCCAATGTGCAGATCATTGGCTTTGAAATTGGGAATAATTTCACTTGTACTATTCTCTCTATACACTTTGATTGTAATTGGACCCTTTCTGGTCAAGACATCACAGTTGGTGATTCTTGATGCTGCTTTTCTATTCAGCATTTTGTCACAGTATTTGTCATACTATAACTTGTCATTGTAGTACTTGTTCACCACCTCTAAACCAAGAAGATCAATTAATTCTTCTTTCCTTATTTCACCTTCACGTCTGGCAGCTTCAGCTTTTGCTTCCTCCTTTATTTTCTTTTGTGTACTGATTTGTTCTTTGGTTAAATGGACATGTTCTCCACCTTCAGTGACAAATTCAAACTTTTTCAGTTCCTTTTTCTTAGAGGATTCAACTGTGGAACTAGGCATGTGTGTTGTCTCATCATCAGAATCACTTTCTGTACTCTTTTCTTCAGCATCCTCTGAAGACATAGCCTTTTTGCCCTTGTCTTTCTTGATATGCTCCCCCTCAGTTTGAGAGGAGTCTTTTGGTGCTCTTTGAGGGAAGGGAGATTGCATTTGAGTTGTGGTTGTGATGATTGGTGGAATAAGTGGTGGTGTTGTCTTTTTAGGTTGTGTTTTGTTCAGGTTTACTATTTCAGCTCTTCTTTAAAAAAGCTGGGAGATGTTAGCTTGATTTGTGTTCTTCTCCCCCTCAGCAGGCATAATGTCAGCTTGGCCTGCTGAAGGAACACTTTTATCTCCAGCTTTTGATGATGCAGAGACTAAAACCTGAGCAAACTTGTTCAAAGCTTTAGTGACATGTGACAAGAGACTTGGAAGAGCATCTAAGGTCTTTAGCTTAGCTTGAACTGTTGCAACCTGTGTTGGTAGAGAAAGAAATTCCTGTGGAAGTTCTCACTGAAGAGTCTTCTGTTCAGTAACTTGAGATGTAAGACCGGTGACAGTCTTTGTAAAGTTCTCCGGTTTGATATGAATTTCTTTTAACTCTCTTAGAAGCTCAATTTCTAAGTTGTAAACTTGATTCTTTAACCCTTGTACTTCTCCAGTGAGTTCATTCAGCTTAGAGGGAATGTCCTTCAGCTCAGTTGGCAGTGAGCTGCTAAAGTCATTAATAGATAGGATATTTGAGAGTTCAGTTTTTAAGGACTTTAGCAGCAGCTCTTTGGGCTATTCCACATTAGGAAAGGAGGGTTAAGCTTTAAGGAAAACAACTTTAGCTTTATTCTTTTCCAGCTCTAGTTTATGCTTTTGAGACTGGAGAATAAGAACCTGGTTGGTGAGATTTTAAATTAGAGAAGACTTTAGAGATGAAGACTTAGGAACTGAAGTATCTTCAGTTTCAACATTTTCAGTGGCATGAATTTCATCATTCTCCTCTTCATCACTTTCCTCTATAATAATGACATGATCATTTTCAGGTGAATCCAGGTCTTTGAAGCTTGGCTGAACATTAGACACCAACTTTGCTGGATCTTGTAACTTGATTGTGCTAAAGGCTTCTTCTTCCTCAACTTGTCTAGAAATTGAGCTGGCCTCTTTTCCTATTAAAGGTTGAGTGAGGACAGTGTCCAACCCTTCACTAACAGATTTGATTTGGTCTACAAGAACATGTGGGTTAGTACCTGCAAATAAGTGATCATATGAAGTGTTTTTGGTTCCTTCATTTATACCCTGTTGTTGAGGTACAAAATCACTAGGAGCATAATTTCCAAGATCAGCTTCAGCTGTGGGAAGTGGAAACTGCTGAAGCATCATTTCCTGATGCAGACTCAGAGTAAATAATGAGAGATGTTGTATAAATATGATCATTTAAATTAAATGTTGACATACCACTACTGAGCTGAGGGTTGGCTCTTGCTTTACTTGTGACCCCTAAAGAGGTTGGTGTTAGGAATACGAAAGTATCGGTCACTTCCATAAATATTGTATGACGAGATCGTAGTATAATTGTTAGAACTTAAGTAAGCTAGTAAGGCCCAGGGCCCATGGTAAGCCCATCAAGAATACCATGGCCGACCATAGACTAAGTATTTATACCCCTCTCTATGCCTTGGAGAGGGTTGGTTGTTCACTTTTCTCAATCTAATTTTGTTCATTTTCCTTTCTCTCTCTAGAAGTGTCCATCCTATCTTTCTCTCTCTAGTTATTCATTCTTTTGTGTGCAAGATTAGATAATCTAATATTCTACAATTGGTAACAAGAGCCATGGGGTGATATAGTTTTGGTTATGCGTGTGTTTGTTACTGCGCGTGTTTTGGTTCGAACATAGTCAAAAAATTTCATCTTTTTGTGTGTTCAAGAACCATAAAGATTAGTACTTTCGTGTTTTTCTATCTTGGTATAAGCTTAGTGTAAAAGCATAACTTTAGAAACATCAAAATTTTCATTTTTTGAGTATTTTTGTTAAAACTTGTTTTTGAGTCAAAATCTTGATCCGGAAATTTTTTGTGTCTAAATCTATAAAGTTTGTGTTTTTAAGGTTCTCATAGTGTTATAATAGCAAGAAGTACAAGTGATTTCAAGTAAAAACGTCAAAAATTGTATTTTTAAGTGATTTGAAGTATTTGAAGACGGCTTTTTATACACAATGTTTGAATCTAGCGATTTATACGTTTCTTTGAATCCAACGATTTATACATGTGAATTTCGGCTATTTATACATTGGGAATTCTAGCGAGTTATACGTGTCCACTTTCAGCGATTTATACTACTTTGAAAATCCAGCGATTTATACCATTTTTAAAAATCCAGCGATTTATACCATTTTTGAAATCCATCTATAACAACCCACAATTTTCATCAATGTAAATATCCATCTACTAAATTAGATGCAATGAAATATCCATCTATTATAAATATATCACCTTATAAGGGAAATATTTTTGCTTTATTCTCATTATGGCAACGAACTTGCATCTCAAAAGTAAACGAGCTCACACTGCGAACCTCCTATCAGATTGCCATCAATAATCTAAAACGTTTATATCAGGTAAACATCCTATAATGTCAAGTCTGAATCCAATACATTTTACCCAGTACATATATCATTTAACCGGTCCTTTTTCAAAACGTTTTTTATCAAACAACATTAAAACGTTAAGTTTATATCAAAACGCCTAATTATATTTAATGTAATACATTATAAAATGAATGTGTAAGCCATCAAGCATGTGTACAAGTGTAAAATACACAACATTTGAATCATAATTTTTCCCTCCAAGTCAATGAACAACTTATTAAGGTAATGTACAAAGTCAATAATGCCTAAAAACCTAATTAGGTCATTTAAGCTTCTAAACCATGTTTAAACTTTAGACCACTTTAACACAAGGTACAAGCTGCATGACTTTTAAACCTTAAAACTAAACCCTAATTCATCCTAAACCCTAATCTAAAACCCTAAACCCTAAAAACAAAAGCCTAAACCCTAATTTCACTTTCAACTAAAAACTAAACCCTAAACCTAAAACTAAGCCCTAAATCTTAATCCTAAGACCTAATCTCAATCCTAACACTAATCCTAAACCTTAATTTATCCTAAACCCTAACCCTAACTCAAATTTTAAGTCAAAAACCCTAACCCAAAAGCAAAACAAACCCGACACCCCTTTTTACCCATTTTTGACCCATTTTACACCCAAACTAATAACCAAGCATCTCAAGCACCTCTATGACATCACCAAACAGCCTCCCAAGAAGCTTACAAGCACCTCCATCACCCCCTTAAGCTCCAAGGCTTCTAGATGCCTTTTTATCACCTCTTTTGTACACGAAACCAACACCACACCCTTACACCTTTCTTGTCTAGTTTCCTAGCCTTCAATACTCATTCTTAGCTCTCCATTGTCATCACCACTAGCTATGACACTAAGCAAGATCCCAACATTAGGCACCAAAGGATTTCGACACTATAAAAGGGGGTGCACCCTTCTCATTCAACTCGCACCTCAAATTTCTATCATATTCATCAATGGAGTCTTAAGAAGGACCAAGGAGAAGCAAGAGAAGTTACAAGATCATAATAGAAGCCAAGAAGTAAGAGAAACAAAGCCTTGAAGTCGTTACTAGGCGTACGAACCCGAAAACCCCATTTCGACCCATTTTAGCTCAAGTAAGCCTAAGATCTTGTTCCATAAGCTTATATTCTGTACAATAATGTTCATAATACTCTTAAGATCATGTATGAACTCTTGTTTGAAGCTTTGAATCCTCAAACCCATGTGTTTTTGATAAAAACCCTAAAAACGACCCGTTTTGATTTTCTAGCTAACGAATCCTTTTTCTAAACTTTTGTTACGTTAGAACATCTTATTTTAGCTTATTCTAATAAGCTATAACCTGCAAATATCATTTGGAATCCTAAAATAAGCTTGCATGGCATTTTGGACTTGTTTTGCAAAAGTATTCCATGCAAGGGGTATATATCGTAACTTTCTGAAATTTATAACTAAAGGGGCTGAAAATGTCATTTTCTTAAAGTTATAACTATAAGGACCTATTTTGCCAAGTTTCAAAGTTAAAGGTTTAAATTATATATACTTTATATATAAAGGACTAAACTTGTAAAAGTTTATAAACCAGGGGTATATATTGCCAATTTTGCAAACTTATAAAATATTATATTTTTATATTAATTATAAAAATATATATAAATTATTCTAGCTTTTGAAGAAACTTAAAACTATAATGTATCACATTACTAGGGAGCTTCATGTAAGGGGTTTCATTTGGGTATACGTTTTGACGAGTTTGCTGGATTTACGATTTAAAGTGTCCTGGCTCCTCAAACGTTTACTACATGACCTCTGAATTATGATGGCCCGAACAGTGATACGATATTTCCATAATAAATCCAATCAAAATGATATTTCATTATGACATAAAACATATCCAATCAAACTAAGACTTGACATATTACCCAAGTTGTGTGACGAAGCCGTTACTTTCATTTCATATACTTTTGCCATCAATTAGATTTCCCTGTACTGTTAAGGTGAGTTCATAGCCTCGCATTCAATCTTTTAAATGTTTCATAAACCCGCGAGGGGGATATATATACTATAAACCATGAATGCAAGTATTTTCCTGTATGCTATCATGATACATTATTGTCTAAGTCCCTACTTTTGCCATTAAGACCCCACTATCATGAACCGTTAATTACTCGTCAGGGTAAGCGCGAATGTTGTGAATAGATCTATTTGGGACTGGACTCCCCGTTGGTGTACCTATACTGTCGGTAACCAATAGCACACATTTGAATAACTTTGCGGGTGTTTGGCAAAGACACCCGTTGGGGCAATTATTTGTAGTTATTGATTAACCTAAGGCTTCGGTGTCATAAGCTTAGGGCAATAATATTGTTTTCCATGATAATTGTACACGCATGCAAGTGGTATCTATACTTTCTGTAACCAAACCACTTCATTGAAACACTATTGCGGGTGCTTGGCAAGGCACCGCATAGGGCAACTTATTGTATTGATGATTACTCAAGGTCTCGGTGCAATCTTAGGGCAATGGATTTAAAGTATAATTATTATATATATATAATATAAATAGAGGAATATTATATATATATACATATATATATATATATATATAACTAACTAGCAAATTCCAACAAGTCACCCTTGACCAAGGTAACTAGTCAAAATCTACAAAGAAAATCAATATATATCCAGAAGTATGTGATTCCCGGGTCGTTTATCCCCAACGAGGAATGCAATGGAAAGTCAGAAGACGGTTTGATAATTGATGCTTGAATGGAACAAAGATTATGATTGGTTTTCTAAATCTACGGGAAAAATAAGTAAGGCAAACTAAAAACGAAAGCTATAAGAGCTAAAACCCTAAAACGATAACGGGAATCCTAAAAAACACGTCTTAAAACCTAATTTATCAAAATTAAGTCCTAAAATGATCTTTTTGACTTTTATGCTAGAACAAAGAAAACTAGACCAAAAACGGAAGTGATTTAAGCTTAAAAACATGAAAAACGTGAACGGGAATCAATCCCGTTCTTTAAAAAATCAAATTTTGCAATTTTAACCCTATGAAAGCAAATCTAATTTTCCTAAGTTCTATCTGATAAAAGAAAATTTTCTAAAAAAGAATTAGATTTTTTTGACTTTTTTATTATTTATTATGAATTAAAAACGATTTTAATGAAATTAAATGATTAAAAATACTAAACTAATTAAAAAAATTCTAAAAAAATTACAAAAAATAGTTTAAACAAAACTGGATCTAAGAAAAATAAGCTGGATAAAACATCTTATCAAATAAGCTGTTAAATAAGCTAAAACAGCTTATTAAGCAAAAGGGCTAAAATGTGGTTAACTAATTAATTGTGCAAGATAAAAACCGAAAAGACCGAGGCGAGCGGATAAGATGTGTGAGTGTTATAATGGTGGAGGGTGTGAGGTTCCAGGTTCGAGCCTGCTCACCTTGGGACCAATATTCCACTTCCCCCTTTTGCGTTTTTTTTAAAAACTTTTTTCACAGATTATAAATAAGCTGTAAACCTACAACTTTAGTTCAGAAAGGAAGCAAAATAAACAAAGAAACAAAGCCCCGGAGTCATTATTCTTGGCGTACGAAGCTAAAAGTCCCGATTCCGACCCGTTTCTAAGCTATAAACTCAAGACCAGGTTCTCTAAGCTTATATTCGGTATTCATACCTTTATAATGTTCATATGATCATGCTAAAATCATAATATAAAGCTTTGAACTCAAAAACCTATGTGTTATACCTTTTTGATCCAAAACCGTACACACGAAACCCTAATTTCATGTTTTTGCTTAATCTATAAGCTAAGCTTGTAAAATATTGTTATAATCTATCCCAATAAGCTTAACTAACATTAAAATAAGTTCTTTGATAAGTCATGAAAGAATTTGAGCTTAAAACCCGCGCGTTTTCATTTCAAAACCCTAATATGACCCGTTTTGCTTCCTAACTTAACGAATCGTGAATTTAAACTTGCTGTAATGACCCAAACCCGCTCCGGAGAGTAGGCCGAAACGTCATAATCATGGTGTTATATCAAAGCATAATAAAGGATTAAAGTCATAAATGATAACATAGAACAAGGTGGAAAGCCAGAATCAAACATCGGCTCCCAATTATGAGATCAACATGAATAACGTAAAAGAAGTCTAAAGGACAAAAACATGTGTCCAAGATAGTATAGCACATCAAAGTGTCTGCGATAAAAAGAAAGGAAGCTAAATGGTCACTTCCTAAGCACACACTCTCTCAAGCCCAGTCTCCCTCTAGATACCTGTCGTATAAGAAAGAGAAAGAAATACGGCTGAGCATAACGCTCAGTGAACGGATATAATAACAATGTAATTAATAAGTATGAATCCTGGATAGTAAATACAAAGTAGCGGAAAGATCAAAAGTGTCATGAGGAAACCTGGAGAATGCGTCATGAAGAATAGGAAATAAACATGTAAAGCATGGTAATACGAAGTAAAGATGTCATGAAATATCATGGATAGTATAAACATAAATAATAAGGAATGCCCACGAGCTCATATAATCATACATGTCATAATAATAATGTCGTGAATACATGCATATAATAGAGGGGCTGCCTCAACATGTAATAGAGGGGTGACCTCTTATAATAATATGGGTGGAGGGATCAGCTCCAATGTGATGGGATGTAGAGCACACACCAACCAATCACCATGAACGTGTAAACATGTAAACTAGGATGCACCCATACGCCCCTGAATAATAATGGCCAAACATGAAATATAATCTGGTAACATAAAAAGGGACGTCGCGTGAAATCACTCTCAACGCGAAAGAGTCGTGACACAGGTGCCTCATGTGTCACGGTCATGGTACCTCCATGACTAGGTGGTAAGTCATGTAAATCATGGTCATGCGTATATATAGCTCGGGCAATAGAATAAGTCATGAAATCAAACATGTAAAGGATCATGGCAAAAACATAAAAATGGGGAAGCATAGCAGTTCTGGGGATGAATCATGAAAAGAAAGAATGTCCTTACTGAAAGGACGGAATATCCGTACCTTATGTCCAGCAGTAACGGAAAGAGATGGAAGCTACTCCTGCTTAATGCGATCTACATGTTAAAGGACATATATAAGTTACTTGTTCATGATTAAGGTTACTTTCCATTTTTTGTAACTTTCTATTTTTAGTAACTTTCTATTTTTAGTAACTTTCTATTTTTAGTAACTTTCTATAATTAGCATGATTTCTTGATTAGTACGTTCCATGATTAACATATTCCATGATTAGTATGTTTCATGATTAGTGTTCTTGTTATATTGGGTACTTTCCAAAAATAGCAGCTTCTAATTATAGTAAGTTTCCAAAAATAGACTTTCCTTAATTAACTTTCCATAAATGATAACTTTCCTGATTTAATAAGTTTCCATAATTAAACTTCCCAAAATAGACTTTCCTTACAAATAGACTTTCCAAAATTAGCATGGTTTCTATATATAGGTAAGTGTTCTTAAATAGCATGTTTCTATAAATTGAGGGTTTCTATAATAGTAAGGTGTACATAAGTAATATCATAATGCACATTTCTTATCCCCCCCCCCATCTTATTTTATACAGATATATTAAATATAATAACATGTCTAAAAACAGACCCCCATAGTTTCAGAAATTACAAAACAAGTCTTAATATATTTCTTAAATAGCAAATCGTAGGTAACAATTAAATCACTAGAACCATTAAATGAATTTTGCCAAGCACAAACACATAATTATTTACCATCCATTGGCTTTTTACTTACACTGGAAACAAAATTAGTAAACCTAACCATAATTCATTTTACCATTTTCTTTCCTTTTTTTCCCTTATTTACGAAATCGGTAAACACAAATAATCTCCAATAAATTACTTTGATCATTTATAAATTTTTCCAACATTTTATTGAGTTAAATGAGTTTAGAAACCTATAAAAATATTAAAATCGGATGTACAAGTAGTTTTACGCCGATTTCATAATTAACTAAAAATTAGGGTTTTCAGAATATGACTTTGATATATAAGAAATCAAATCAAAATGCTACATGAAATTTTTCTTATGTATAGATCGAACTTATAGGATGAAAAGTGAGTTGTAAAAAGACCTTTGGATGATCCTTTAGTGATTTTTGAATTTATGAACCCGGTTGCTTATTCGAACCCAAAACACATCTCCATTACCCCAAACTCGACACAAAAGCCTCTCCTTATAAATTTATTCCCACTATTTTTCCCCACACTCCTTACCTTCCAAATCACCCTAAGGAAACAAAATCGTGCAAGCCTTGGGGGAAAAATTCACTGTGCGTCACTTTTGGAGTTTTTAGGGGTTACGGTGGTTTTAGTTTTAGATGTTTTAGACATCTAAAATGAACTTAAAGGACCTATTAATAGGTATTTAGCCGAAATATTGGGCTTTTTAAAATGACTAAAATCTGATTTCTAATTTTCCATATTTATTTTGCCTTATCCTAATTTATATTATTGTATTTGTATTGTATAACTTATATTAATATTACTTAATTCGGCATTAATTATTTATAAAATATATTAATTATCTTTCTTGTGATAACATAAGGTTTTTTATTTCTTACATAAATTTTTCTTAATTGCCCATATATTGTATTTTCATTAATTTAACATTTTAAATGAATTTTATATTATGGCTTTATGAATTTTTGCTTGCATTTAGGGGTTTTTAGTAATTTTACATAACTTGTTGAGATCTTTTAGGTTTTACCACTTTTGCTTTCTTTCCAAGTTGTTCTTTGTGTAAATTCTCCCGATTAGGTGTGTTTGTTTGATATCTCACGTTGGCTTTCACTTGCGAGTCACGATCAAACACCATAGGATTAGTTTCTTGTGAATTGTCGTTGTCTTTTGCTGACATTGGAACTTCGGGCACTCAGAATCTTTGATGACACGTGAGATGAGTGTAGCTGAGGACCGAGTAGGGTTTTTACCCTTTAATGTTTGACTTAGAAGGTAATTGGGGAGTAAAGGTAACATTATTCAACTCTGTCCACGCCCACTATATCTTTTTCTTTTCTTTGTTTGACCCGACTTAAAGGAGGGTTGACTTGGGCTTTTGGTTTATTTGTTTGGGCCAAAAACGAGTATGGGCTTGGTTAAATGAAAAGGGTTTTTGGTTAATTTAAGACTTAACGACCGTTAGTCTTTTGATATAAAAGGACTAATGGTGTTATTGATTTAGGGACTTATGGTGAAATTGATTTAACATCAAGGGATTTTTGGTAATTTCATAGGGTTTGTCATTATGTGGTTGACCAATGTTGACTTTGGTTGACTTTTGTTGACTTTTTGCTAACCAACATCCGACTCTTGTGTACTCTGTCCATCTCGTGTCCGTTTTTGTCCGGTTTTTGGCACTTTTCTTGTAATTTTTTCAATATCCAAACCTACACATCACAAAAGACAAAACACATAATATACAAGCATAATATGTTCATTTTTCATCTTTTTAGGGTCATTTTTGGTATAAAATGGATATGTGATTTCTCACATAAAAATCCTAAAGTGCTAAACTAAATAAGCCGGGAAAAAGCTTAAAAACACTCGAAGTGCTTATTATACTTAAAACTCAAAAAAGGGTTAAAAGGATTTAAAACGCACCTTAGGACGTAAAAGTCCTGGGGGGGGGGGGGGGGGGGGGGGGGGGGGGGGGGATAAACAAGGGCGCAGTGGTTAGTATGTGTGTGTGAGTGTTATGAAAAGGTTGAGGAGGTCGAGTTGTGATTCGAGCCTTGCTCGACTTAAGTTACAATTTCCCTCCTTCCTCTTTCTTTTTTATTTTTGCTAAAACCTAAAAAGCAAAGTTATAAAGCAGATAAAAATAAGCTATTTTTGTGAAATCAACTTTTTTCTAAACCACTAATAAGCTAGTTAACAGCTTAAAAATTAGACAGAACACACTTAACCATTTTTTAACTTTTTCTTTAAAACAAAATTATACTAATAAACTCAAACCAAATCAAATAAGCTATGACTATCCTAAAACTACCCTAATAAGCTAATTTAAACTAGAAATAAGCAGAAAGAATAAGCTATAAGCTAAAAATCCTAAAAACTCTTATACTAAAACTGCTAACAAACAGACAAACAACAACTTTTGAGCTTAATTTTAGATAAGCAAAAAGAACCTTATGAAAATCTAACTTATACCAGCTTAAAGACTGGCCAATAAGCTACTTAAAACTATAAACAAAATACATTTTGAAATTCAAATAAGCTCTGAAAAAGTTAAGTGAAAAAGCTACTTATGCTAATTTTTTTATGTTTTTGGTTTTTTAAGAAAAGACAAAATAAGCTAAAAATGGAACTGAATAAGCTATGCTCTACTAAAAATTAACCTAATAAGCTAGATTTAACAGGAATTAAGCTAAATCTACAAACTATAAGCTAAAAATTCTCAAATAAGCACTTTGGTAAAAACTACATACCAAACAGGCCTTAAGGGCAACTTTAAGCTTAATTCCAAATAGAGCAAAATAGATCTAAGCTATAAAAGCCCTACACCTACTTAAACCTTGGCCAAAAAGCTACTAAAAACAGGTCTTAAAAACTATTTTGAAAAACAAATGGACAAAGGAAAAGCTATTTGAAAACAGCTTATTTACTCAGCTCATGCTGAGTTCACTTTTTATTATGAAAAGACAAATTGCAAATTAAAGCTTAAAGAACAGATAGCTTAATGAACTTTAAAAAAGAAAAATAAGCTAAAATCGGATCTACTAATACCTTAAAATCTACTTGTGAACAAAATTTTGAAATTCTAAAAACTATTTATTTACCGTGCTGAAAATTGATCTTGAAAAAGGTCCATTATCTGTTTTAAAAGCTTCTGATGCAGTTTGACACATGTTATAACCAAACTCAAACAAACTTAAGCAGGCTAAGCGAGACTAGTTTCTAACTACTTAAAAACACTTAACCAAGAACAAATGAAGCAATTTCAATACTTAAATAAGATTTAAACTAAAAATGCACTTTAAACTAAATTAATGATGACAGATTCAAATTAACAACTAGCAAACTTAATAAAAACTAGATTAAGCCTAACTAAGCTCACAAATCCTACACTTATAAACTCAAATATGAGATTTAAATTGAAAACTAAGGACCAATTGGCCTCAAGCAGTACTAACTTGAGTTAGTACTGCTTGACCCAAACACTCCTTAATTTCACTCAAGTCCATATTTAGCTTATTAAAATAAGAATTTATGATCAAAGTCTAAATGCCAAATATCAATAAGCTTCTAACAAACATAATAAGTAAATTTAAACTACTGAATAAGCAGAAACGATAAGCTACAAGATTATGCTAATATTTGTGGCTTTCTAACTGTTTTATGACTGATTTATACTAAAAATTAAACTAGATAAACATTAAATAACAAATATAAACAGAATTAAGCAAATCTAAACTAAAATAAGCAAATAATAAGCAATGATAAGCTGAAATTCAAAATTAAGCTATTAAAAGGAATTGAGAACTTACAAGAGCCTTTGCTCTAAACAAGGCTTATCAAAATGCACTTATGAGCTATCAACAAGCTCCAGCTTATCCTAGGATAAGCTGGTGGGGTCCTGGAAGTCCTTCCATTACTGACTTCCCTTCCATTAATAAGCTGTGGTAATATTGGAGTGGATTTGAGTATTACTTAAGCTCATTTAAGCTTTAAGAGCTTAAATGAGAATGTAGCTTGCTTATGTAGAGATTAAGACAGATTATTAAAAACTATTTAATCAATTAAGAGCTTATTAAACCAAATTGCTTATTAAGTAAAATAGAATTCAACACAAGATTAAAAAGTGAACTACAAATTTTATTAATGAAAACAGATTACAAGGCTTTTAAATGAAGATTACAAAGACTTAAATGACAATAAGCTAGAAAATTACAATAAGCTAAAGCTATTACTACACTACTCCTATATTAAGCTAGATGATAATGTGAGTGAAGAAGGTCTTGTATTTATAGGCCTGAAAAGAAGGATCTAGACCTCTGCACACGCTCCTCTTGAACTCTAATCTTGGCCCTTTATTCCTTGCAATCATTGGATGCCCCTTCTTAGCCCTTGGATGAGAATGTAAGCACACGGATTGCCAAGCTGGCAATCCTAACTCTTTGGAGGGTGTGCTTCTTTTACATTGATTTCAGTGTAATATTTCCCTTTTGGTGTGTTTCTTTGTAGCCCGCGTGGTATTCCTTTGTCAGGAGTGGCCAATCAAAGCTCTTGGTGACGTCTTCTTAGGCTGAGGTGGAACTTGGTACTTGGTATCTTGATGGCAACGCTGGACGAGCTTCTAGAAGTGGGTTAATTGTATTTAAATGAGGTAATTACGAGGATAGTGAATTGGGGAAGACGGGTAAACAGTAAAACTGTTTTTCCCGCCCCCCAATTTTATTTGTTTTAGTGTTTGACTCGGGGAATGGGGTTGTTTGACTTGGGCTCGGGATTTATAAAAAGGGATTGGGCCGGTGAAATTTTTGGGCTTGGTAAAGGTAAAAAGGTTTTATAATTAAGGGATAACGACCGTTAGCTTCTTAATAAAAGAGGACTAACGGTGTTAGTGATTTAGGGTTTTTGGTGAAATTTGATTTAACATTAAGGGTTATTTGGGTATTTTGAGGGTTTTGTCTTTTTGTGGCTTGACCAATGGTTGACCAAGGTTGACTTTGTTGACCTTTGCTAGAAACTCCCGGCTCTTGTGCACTTTATCCGTCTCGTGTTCGTGTTTGTCCGGTTTTGACCGTTTTCTTGTGATTTTTGCATTATCCGTACCTACACATCACAAATGACAAAACAAGCAATATACAAGCATAATTTGCACAATTTGTTCATTTTAGGGTCATTTTTGGTATAAAAAGGATATGAGATTTCTCACATATCAATGCATATTTATCAATTTATTTAGAAAAATATGTCATTGAAAAGATCATCGAATTGCGAACAAAACGAGCCAAATATTGCAATGCTTCTGACATGCGCACGATTTTATAAAAAATTGTTGAAGTTTGATATATATTTTAAAAATATTTACAAAAACTATTTACAAAACGCACTTTCATGTTTGCGCACCCTCAAGTTTGCTAAAAGTTACAAAACTGACCTTCAACTTTTACCTATTTACTACTTTTTTCTATAATAAACTTTATTTATCAAATATGAAATGCATATATATCGATTCATGGGAAAAAAATGTCACTAAAAAGCGTTGAATTGCGAACAAAATGAGCCAAATATTGCAATGCTTCTGACATGTGCATGATTTTATAAAAAATATTGAAGTTTAATATACATTTTTTCAAATATTTACGGAAATAGTCTTTGAGATTATCGGTTCGTTGCAAGGTAAATAATAATTGGCGTTATCGATCCGTTGCGAAATAGTCCCGCGCGCTTTGCGGCAGCGCGCGGAGCCGCGGATTGCGAACCTCGCTCCAAAATATCTCGAAATATCTTGATAAACCTATAATCTAAAACTCAAGAGAAAAGTTTATTTGCATACCAGTTTCTCCTCACATACCAAGGGACAAATCTACACCATCCATTTGAGTTTGATCTAATGATGGGGATTAATCTAAGATTTAATTTTATTTAATGGAAAAGATTAAACCTTAAAAAACATTCACCACCCCTTCTCACTTTTGTGTTTTTTTAATTAAAACACACTTTCATCCTTATTTTTAAAAATTACATATCGCAAAAACCGCAAAACGTTAAGATACATAATTTACACCATCGTGACGAGCATTAAATTATCTTTCAATAGAGGGGCACTTTCATATACTTTCGACAAACCTTTTTTTGTATTTTTTTTGTATTTTTTGTTTTTTCTCGGTGTAGTATTTTGTTTGATATATCACGTGTGATATTACACTAATCTGTAAGTTAGAACACTTCACATGCTTTCGTAAAACGGGTATAAATATTTGTGTGAAACTTCAACTGACTCATTGTTTTTGGCATTGAAAAGTATATATCCTTAGCTTTCCAACCATTTATCATACATAATTTTTAGACCTCCAAATCAAAACAGTTTATTTATAGAAGTTGGTGAATATCGAAGAATTTTATTTTTTATCATCAAACCTACTTGAAGTATCACATGTGATATAACATATTTGTACGTTCGAACACTCAACACGATGTCATGAAATGAGAGTAAGTATTTATGTAAAACATTAAATAGTTCATCATGTCTGACATAAAAAAATAAATATTTTTACCATTCTAACCATATATCAAACATAATTTATGAAAATTAAATTAAAATACTATTTTCTCACAAAACTATGTTTTAACCCTTTTAATCCTACTAACAGTATAATATCACAAGTGATACATAACATTGATTACATGTTAAGAATTTCAAAAATAACCACAGTTAGTGCCACATTATATTGTTTTATCATATGTGATATCAATTATATGTAGAATACCATGACTAATGTCACATTATATTACTTTATCACATGAGATATTATTATTTATTTATTTATCACTGGTGATACTACAATGTCAGGGGAAATAAATGTTAAGCCACGGGTGAATCTTACTTTATAAAGGTATTGGTATAGGGTTTAGTGGTTAGGGGTTTAGGGTTTTAGTAAAGGGATAGTGGTTAGGGGTTTAGGGTATAGGTTTTAAAGTTTATGTATATATATCACTTGTGATATTACACATAGTGGTTTGAGGTTTAGGTTTTTGGTATAGGGTAATGGTCAGAGGTTTAAGGTTTTTGGTATAGAGTTTAGTGGTTAGGGGTTTAGAGTTTTTGGTATAGGGATTAGTGGTTAGGGATGGAGTTTAGGGTTATTGGCATAGGGTTCAGTGGTTAGGAGTTTAGGGTTTTTGTATAGGGTTTAGTGGTTAGGTGTTTTGGTATATGGTTTAGTGGTTAAGGGTTTATGTTTTTGGTATAAGGTTTAGTATATATCACTTGTGATATTATACCTAGTGGTTACAAGTTTAGGATTTTGGGTATAGGGTTTAGGGTTTTTGGTATAGATTTTAAAGTTTATGTATATATCACTTGTGATATTATACCTAGTGGTTAGGTATTATACCTAGTGGTTAATATTATTTAAGGTTTTTTGTATAGGTGGTTAATGGTAGCGTTTAGGATTTTTTGATATATATTAAAGTTAAAGTATATATTAGTTGTGATATTATACCAAGTGGTTAAAGGATTAAGGGCTTAAATGGATAGGGTATAGGTCTTTGGTATAGATTTTAACGTTTTTATGATATAGTTTATTTTTGATTATTTATACCAAGTGTTTAGGGGGCCCCCTTTATTAGGTTTTGGTATAGTGTTTAAAATGGTTTAGGGGTTTAGGGGTTTTTTGGTATAGGTTTTAGTGGATAATGGAGGAGGTTGGGGTTTTAAGGTAAAGGTTTAGGCGGTTAGTTGTTTAGGATTTTGTATAAGGGTTTAAATGGTTAGGTGTTTTAGGTTTAATGGTTTACCGGGTTTCGGGTTTTTGGTAAAGGGTTTAGTGGTTAGGGTTTAGGGTTGTTGGTATAGAATTTAGTGGTTAGGGGTTTAGGGTATTGGTTATAGGTTTTAAATTTTATTTAAACAACACTATGTGATATTTAATACCCCTAGTGGTTTAGGGGTTTAGGGATATTGGCATAGGGTTTAGTGGTTAGGGTTTTAGGGGTTCCGTATAGATTTATAATTTATGTAATATATCACTTGTGATATTTATATCTATGTGGTTAGGGTTTAGGTTGTTGAGTAAAGAGATTAGTGGTTAAGGGGTTTAGGGTTTTTGGTATAGGGTTTAGCGGTTAGTGGTTTAGGGTTTAGTGGTTAGGTGTTTAGAGTTTTTGGTAGGGTTGATAGTGTTTATGTATACAGCATTGTGGATATTATACCTCAAAGTGGTTAAGTGTTTTAAGGGTATTGGGTATGAGCTTTATGTGGTTATATGGTTTAGGTTTTTGGTATAGGTTTAAATTTTAATGTATAAACACTTGTGATAATATACCAATGGTATGGGTTTGCAGGTTTAGGGTTTTAGTACATTGTTTAGTGGTTAAGGGTTTAAGGTTTTTGGTGATAAATTTTTAATTTATGTATATATCACTTGTGATATTAAATCTAGTTGGGTTAGGGGTTTATGGATTTTTTGGATATATGGTTTAGTGTTAGGGTTTAGGGGGTATTTGGTATAGGATTTTGTAGAATGTTATGTATAAATAACTTTTGAAATTATATCTAGTGGTTAGGGGTTTAGAGTTTTTGTATAGAGTTTAGTGGTTAGGGTTTTAATGTTTTGTTTATATATATTGAAGTTATTGTATAATATAACACTTGATGATATTATACCATAAGGTTTAGGGGTTTAGGGTTTGGTATAAGGGTTTAGTGGTTTAGGGGTTTAGGGTTTTTGTATAGGGATTAGTGGTTTAGGGGTTTAAGGTTTTTGATAATAGGAGTTTATTGTTAGGGAGGGGGGTTTTAGGGTTTTTGGTATCGGGTTTAGTGGTTATGTTTAGGGTTTTGGAATAAGCGGTTAAGTGGGGTTATTTTAGTTTGTTTAAGGTTTTTGGTATAGGGTTTAGTGGTTAGGGGTTTAGGGTTTTTGGTATAGGTTTTAAAGTATTATTATACATTTCGGAACCAAATATCACTTTCACTTCATTATTGAAAACAGAGAAAATAAAGATGAGATTAAATGGAAGAAATTTTAGAGAGAATTAGAGAGAGACAGGTAGAAGAGAAAATGAAGTTGGTTGCATTTCAAGCAATGAAGGAGAAAAATACAAATGAGAATCAAAACAAGAACAACACCCTCTCCATACTTGGAGAGAGGTATTTATACTTTAATTACCAAGAGGCTCTTCATGCCTTGTATTTCTAAATCTACGTGCCAGGGCTCGGGATTACATGGGCTTTCGCACCGATACACGTGACCGGGTTAGCTTACATTTAAGAGCCTGTTTAACCCGTGTAGCCTATTACAAACGTATCATTATTTAATGACTGAGACCTAATAAGGTTTATAAACGAACTTCCATTGTTCGACTCAATTATTTTGTGGCTAACAAATCTCCCTCGAAGTGAGTTCATTGTGACACTCCTTCATGAGATCAATAAGATTGCTTTAGGTCGTAAAGCTCTTGTGATCTATGTCTCTGTCTACGTTGTAGCTTGATCCCTTCAAGGCTTTGTGATCTTTGATCTTGAGCCTTTGTCATTGTCCTTTTGACTTCGTCTTTGCGTCCGAGATCTTAAATCTTTATCGCTTTCGTCTTGAATCAGGTCTTGCCAACCATGCGATCATTGTGTCATGACCAACATGCTCATAACTTTACATTATCTTGAAAGCTTGCTAACATCTCCCCCCGAAGCTTGATTCTGATTAGTTATCGTTTAATATCAGAGTATTGCGCGGAAAGTCTTTGGTCTTTAATTCTTGAGCTTTCATGATTCTTGAAATCTTTGATGCTATAGTATGTCTTTGTAGTTTGAGCATGAGCATGTGGTAATGAATCCGACTTCAGCTGGAATGAGGCATCTCCATCTCCATCTTTATATGAATCCTGAAATAAAACAGTTAGCAATAAAGCGTGTGGACGAATATGGCTTTGTCATTCGCCCGGATTTGGTTAGATTAACCTCCGGTTCCGTAGGACCGTTTTACAGTATAAATATTGTACCTGTGATCAGGTAGATTCAAAGAATCTCCTTGACAGGGTTTCCAGCTCAAAGCGTAGGATCTTCTAACACAGATGTATTAGATTTACCATGCTTGCTAGTTCTCATTACCGGAACGTCTCAAAGCAGACAACACGATATGAGTGAATCAGATAGTTACTATCTTTCTGATTAAGCCGTCAATTCATTTACTGGAACAAGTTTGATTCACATTGAATCGCACCATCGTTTCTTTCCAGTTGACACAAGTTTGATTCATATAGAATCTCGCAAGTCACCTACCAAGAGCTTGTTTGATGTTGGCTCAAGCAGGATTTCCATCTTCACGGTGAATACTTAAGTATCACTCGGATGTTCTGGCAAAATCACAAGGATAATGCGTAGGACTCTTGTTAACAGCTTGTGAACTTATTGATGTTCAACAAGTGTTTGTAATGGAATGTGTCCTAATGAGATTTATTTTATTGATCTCTTGGCTCTAGACTCGATTTGTGCGTTTTGGTTTTAGTAATCGGAGGCTGGAGCAGACTGCCACCTATTCAATATTAACTAACTCAGAGTGAGAAAGTCAATAGAAGTCGTGTGTATCTCCGTGACAAATGAGACAAGTTTCTTTTGAGAGAAACCCGAATGGCTGGGAAGGGTTGTGCATTGCATCACTGGGTCCATGATGTCGTCTTCATTATCAGAATTCATCTTTGTGAAATCCGATAGATTATGTATTGACCCGGTTTCTGCCTAAAGTGTAGGGAGGGCTTCTTTCTTTAGACCCTTTATCCATACATTTCTTTTTCATTCTTCAACCCCTTCAATGCTTACCAAGACGTCATTACTAACACCTTGTTGTGATTGTTCCAGTGTTAGCTCAATCTTAGTCGGCATTATTCCCTTATACACATTCATCTCCAATCATACCTAAGGACTGCTATTTCTAACTATGGATTGTCCTTGGGTAGATCCCTCCGGTTCTGGTTGGATCATAGGACTAATTCCTAACCTTACCACCTTATGACTTCAGAATCGTCGTGAAATAAGATGTTGTTGGGTATGAGATCGTAACCATAAAACCTTTTCCGAAGAGTATCAAGCACTTTGAGTCGATAAGATCACTTATTATTTTCAAGATCACATTTTAAATACATTTCTCCCCTTATTTTAAATACTAATTCACTTAGTTTTTGAAATACTTTGTGATTAAAATTTGTCATGAAAATTCCATGGGAAAGATATTATTATACTTAGCATGAATTATATGGAACATGAACTTGCTCCCCCTCGATTTTACATATGTTTGACACCAAAAACAATGATACCAAGTTGTAAAATGAATATAAAATTAAGGGTTAGCATTGTTGAGAAAATAATTTTGAAAGATTATGAATTGTCATTGAAGAATTCTTGAAAAATTATGCTCAACCACCGAATCATCTTATAACAAACAATCTATTTAGTAGTCATCATTATTTATTAGATGTTATTAAGACCTTTTATAATGTGTTGAATACATAAGAATTGTCATGTTATGATGTATCCAACAATCATTAAAACATTGTTTTTCGAAAAACTCCCCCTCAAACATTGACTCATTTAAAAATGACACCAAATGTAGAATAATTGTCTTGTAAAACAATATGAGGGAAGGAGTGTTGAACACACAATTTTGAAAGATTTTGAATCGTCAGTGAGAAATTCTTGAAAAATTGTGTTCAACTTTTTGAAAAATCAAATGTTAGAAGACTTCTCTTCTAACGCTAAGGATAAGCGCACTTATGCGTACACTCTCCTTTGTCGTTCGGTCCGAGTTGCAATCTGAGAGTTTTCACATAAGCCATAAATAAAAATTAGAAATGACATGTTTTGAAACATTTGAACTCTTGCTCGAACTTCATTTACACACCCGTGCCAATATTAATCGACATTTCTAGGCACGTAAATGTTATCGATTCCAAGAGACATCTCGAGAAGATTCTTTTTGGTATTTTTTGAAATTTTTTGATTTTGTATTTGCTTTTTGAAATTTTATATTTTTGTATTTGATTTTATAGGTTTTATATTTTTGTATTTTGCTTTTTCAAAATGTCAATGTTTGATGAAATATCAAGCAGATTCATTTGCCAGAATCTCCAGTTCTGCTAGAGTCAAACATCTCATACCAATTCGTCTAACAAGATACTCAAATATTTCTTGTGAAAGAGCTTTCGTAAACATATCAGCTAATTGGTATTCAGTTCTGACAAAGTACAATTTAATTATACCACGTTTAACTTGTTCCTTGATAAAGTGGTAGCGGACATTGATGTGCTTGGTACGGGAGTGCTACACGGGGTTGCATGAGATTGCTATGGCTAACTGAGAGTTGCAGTACAACGGTATTTTGTTGTACTCAAAGCCATAATCTTTAAGATGTGTCCACATCCACATTACTTGAGCACAACTCGCGGATAATGCCACGTACTCTACTTCTGCTAAAGACATTGCAGTGTAGTCATGTTTCTTTGACATCCAACTGACTAACTTATCACCTAGGAACTGTATTCCTCCAGATGTGCTTTTGCGTGTATCAAGACAACTTGCGTAGTCAGCGTCTGAAAAAGCAGTTAGTTCAAAACCAGAATCCTTCAAATACTAGAGTCCTATATTAGTGGTTCCCTTTAATTACCGAAAGATCCTTTTAACCTCTTTGAGGTGCTTTTTTGTTGGTCTAGCTTGATAACATGCACAGTAGCATACTGCTTGCACAATATCTGGTCTACTAGAAGTCAGATACATGAGTGACCCGATCATACTATGATATCGTGTTTGGTCAACGGGCGTTCCACTCAAGTCTGCATCCATCTTAGGTTTAGTAGCCATTGGTGTACCAACGCTATCACATTTATCCATACCATGCTTTTTGAGAATCTCTAAAGCGTACTTGGCCTGATTGATAAAGATACCTCTTGGGGATTGGTGGATCTGAAGTCCTAAAAATAATTTCATTTCCCTCATTAAGGACATTTCAAATCTACTGTGCATTAATTTTTCAAATCTTTTAGAAAATTTTAGGTTTGTAGACCCAAAAATAATGTCATCGACGTAAATTTACACAATTAGAATGTCCTCCTCGTATCTTATCGTGAATAGATTTGGGTCAATAGTACCTTTGGTAAAACCTTTGGACATTAGGAAATTTGAGAGTTCATCATAGTAGGCTCTTGGAGCTTGCTTTAATCCATATAGAGCTTTCCTTAAACGGTAAACTTTCTCTGAATGACCAAGATCAATGAAACCATCTGGTTGAGCAACATAAACCTCCTCCTTTAGTGGACCATTAAGAAATGTCGTTTTAACGTCCATCTAGTAGATTAGAAAAGATTTGTGTGCAGCGTAGGCTATGAAAATCCGAATAGCTTCCAAGCGATCAACTAGAGCAAAGGATTCCTTGAAATCAATAACCT
>BQNB010004330.1:0-99456 GCA_026074375.1 Tanacetum coccineum | reverse complement strand
AGCCACTTTGCTTAAATCTGTTTAGGCTTTTATCTTATTGTTTATGCTTATTAGGATTTCTTGTTTTAGAGTTAATTTACTTTATTTAGGTTAGTTCAATGGCCTGGTAGCTTAGTCAGCCCTAGTTGTAGCTTATTAAAGCTTTTTGTGCTCTTCTCAGTTAAGCTTTTAAGACTTATAAGTTTTTGCTAAACTGTCAACTTATTTTGCTTATTCCAGCTTATTTACTAAGTTTTAGAAAAAGTGTTTTTTTCTAAAAGCTTGTTATTTTGGCTTAATCTAAAAGTTTCAAAAAGAAACTTTCAAAAAAAATGTTTTCAAAAAAAGGAGAGGCACAAGGGTCAAACCTGTGACCTCTCCCTTTGCACACACACGTCCCAAACAACACACACACTAACCATTGGCACCAGTAGGGCTATCTGTTAGCCCTACAACTTAATTTTCTTTTATCATTTAAGACTTAGAAAAATTAAATTTGCATGTGTAGGGTTAAAATTTGATAAATTAGGTTTTAGATCGCGTTTTTACGTTCCCGTTATCGTTTTCGTGTTTTAACTTTAATTGCCTTCATTCTTATGTTTCCAGTAGAATTAGGTTTCATTTATTTACCTTATTTTGCTTTCTCGTAGATTTAGGTTTAAAATCCTGTACCCTTATATGTTTTTCCCGTAGAAGTAGAAAACCCGAATCAAATCCTTCTTGTATTCAAGCATCCAAGAGTCAAACCAAAAACTTAACCGTCAATTTCACGCCTCGTTGGGAGAATGCCCGGATGATCACTTGCCCGGAATCATTTATATCATACCCGTGAGTTTGTTGACCTTTTTCCTAAAAGGTTGACTAGGTTGACTTGCGGGGATTTTATATTTGATAATTTAATATATTATTTGAAATGTAATTACCCCTAAAAAGGTGACTATCACCGATCAATAGAGATCAATTAGCAATCATAGTTTGTAATCTAGTAAGATTCAAGTTATAATACAAAGGTTTGACAAAAGATATTTTGTGTTCTTCTTAGCATTGTTGATTAGTTTCCGCAAAATCAATAGTGTTCAATCAGTGTTTCATTATTGTTGCTTTGTATTTATCTAAAGTAATAAATCCTTTTGCAAGCTAAAGGTTCAAGATCTATTCAGTAAGGGATCCAACATAAATGCTACTAAGATAACCAGAAATATGTCACCCAACTTTTAGAAATTCAACAACGTATCACCAAATAGAGTGTTTGGTAACAAGGTTTATGGTGATGATCTTAAGAGAATTTGGTGTGAATACTCTAAGAATCAAGGTGATAAGTGTTCAGCTTATGGAAATGGATGATATGTAGGCTAGATATGGTGTTAGAATTCTGGAAATTCATGGCTATGGTAGTGGTTTGTGGTGGTAGTATGGTGGTGAAATGGTGGTAAGTGGTGGATTAAAGGGGTGTTTGGATCATTGGATCCAAGGATCCTCACCACTCCTTTCTCCTCTCTAAAGGCTTTAAAGATTGTGTGTGTAAGATGTATGAAGATTGTATGAGAGATATATCAAATAGAAGAGCCAAGGAGGGTATTTATAGGCATTTTGGGGGCCAAAGTGCGCTGCACACACTTATTTGTGCACCGTACTTAGTGAGTTAATTCACTTAACATTTAATTGCATTTAATTTTCTCCACCGCCTTAAAAGTGCGCCGCACTTAGGGTAAAACCGCCGCATTTTGGGTGTTAAAGGATTTTTTCAGTTCTGGTGAAAAGTACGATGCACTTTCTGCAAGTGCGGCGTACTTTTGGTCATCTTTAGTAGTTGGCCTTATTCATGGTTGTAGATAACTGAATTTCGATCGCGTGGACGCCAGAATCGCGTCAAACAGAGTTCGTATGACCGAGTTATGACCAAAACAGTGAACAGGTATCGAGAGATCTTTATCTTCAGTTATTTCTTCGTTTAAGCTTCAAATCTTCGTGTATTCTTCTATTTTCTTCCACGACACATTCCAAGAACCTACAATGACAAATATATTCTATTCTATACCAAAAGCTCTTATATTTAACCAATTTATATATATAAATTTATTGATAACGCATATAAAAACATGTATAATTTGAGTGTTATCAAATTTTAAGCCACTAATGTTTTCTACATAAACAGACTCATTCTTTTTATAAAATTCAAGTTTTTCTCCCACTGATTCTAAACCTGTTTTATAACCTAAAACCATTAAACTAGATTTCTCTAAATCTCTTAATAGTTGATCATTTTGAGATTTAAGTAATTTAACAATTTCCATACAAGATTTTGAACAATTTGAATCATTGGATACCTTTGAGTCAGAACTTGAAGATGAGTAAGCCATGAGTGCATAATTAGGCCCTTCCTCTGCCTGATCACTCTAGTCATATCCACCAAGGCCATCACATGACACCAAAGCTGTGGAAGTAGATGTTTTTGAAGATGAGTAAGCCATGAGTGCATAATTAGGCCCTTCCTCTAGCAAAATGTCCCCTCTTGTGGTAGTTGTAGCACTCCACTTTGGACTTATCAAAACCAATAGTCTCATTGCCATTAACAGTAAGCTTCCTTCCTGTATTCTTCAAAAACCTTCTAGCCCTCATAGTCAACATGGCCATTTGCCATCTTAAATCCATCTCTTCTATGTCATCAGGATGGATTTGTTGCAAGTCCTCATGTGCAAGTTGAGGACTATTTGGTTGACTAGAAAAGAATGAACAAATAACATCATCACTCAAGTTATCAATATTTGTAGAGTAAGCAGTATTAACTTGAGTGCTAGCAGTAGTAACTCCATGAGCAACATTAACTGCTTCATTAGAGCTGCTAGTGTTGTTATTTGAAGAGGACACAAAAGCCATGTTCTGTGTGCTTGAACTTGAGCTAGACATCCCTTTGACTTCTGGTTCATACACCTTGAGGTTGTTATAGAGATCATCCATGCTCATTGTTTCTAACTCAGCTTTATTCCTCCACACAACAGCATGTGTGTTCCACTCAGGTGACAAGCTTCTTAATAACTTTTGATTAACA
Organism: Tanacetum coccineum; assembly: GCA_026074375.1. Classification (NCBI taxonomy): domain Eukaryota; kingdom Viridiplantae; phylum Streptophyta; class Magnoliopsida; order Asterales; family Asteraceae; genus Tanacetum; species Tanacetum coccineum. Next base: position 96,428 of record BQNB010004330.1, on the reverse strand, counting down.
TCTTCTTGTGAAAGCTTTTCATCCAAAAGCTCCAACTGACTCACAAGATTTTGAAGCCTATCAAATGTTTGATCAAGCATCTCTGAGCTTGGAGCAGTGAAGTTTTCATATTGCTGCTTTAAGAGATTTCTTTGAGTCTTCTTAGTAGCTGCATTCCCACCAAATCTCTTTTCTACAGCTTCCAGCAACAGCTTAGCATCCTTTATAGAGTTAAACTTTAACTGATGTTCATTGGGAATGCCCATCATTAAAGTACTTCTAGCCTTCACTTCTAATCTTCTCTGAGCCTTATCTTCAGCAGATGTAATAGGCATCACTTTTTCAACACCTTCCACAACTGCTGTTTTTGGCAAGGTTGCACCATTCTCTATGACTTCCCACAGTGCATAGTCTATCATCTGGATGTATTGTTCAATCCTCATCCTCCATAACTCAAACTCACCCGGTTTGAGCATGGGAACTTTGGATGCAGCCACCATGTGTGCAGAATCTTGATCCATATCTTCTAGCAAAGTTTCTCAAAGCAACAAGCTCTGATACCACTTGTTGGTCCCACTTTAATAGATCGAATTCCTTAAGCTTGTATAAGGATTAGTTATATTAGATAAATCTAACACAACTATAGTAGAAACTTTGTTTGAATGTATTAAAGATTATGCGGAATCTAATCTTTAATATTAAGAACTATCAATGAAATAGTAATTATATGAACATATAATTCAACAAACAAAAGCTCAAGTATTATAATAATACGAATACTCTCAAGGTATTAGGGTTACAAAGACCTTGAAGCTATGATAATTTTATGAATTACTCGTATTGGTATGGTGTGTTGTGTATGGTGCGGTACATCAATCTCTATGCCCTAGGACCTCCTTTTATACACTAAGGAGTCCTAAACGGCTTACAATACTTTCCTAAGTAATCATAATCTTCTAAACAAATAACTTATACATATCTTTTACCAAAATATCTCATACAAATCACATAAGCAGTACTAACTAACTCAACAGTACTAACTTCTTCACTAGCAGCATTAACTCCTCAGCAGTAGTAACTTTACACCAGCAGTAGTAACTTTTGTACTAGCAGTAGTAACTACTTAGCATATTTTCCAGTCTTTATCTCTGAGCAGTCTTAACTTCCACTAGCAGTAGTAACTTCCTCTAGTAGTAGTAACGTTGTACTGGCAGTTGTAACATCAATAAGAGCATCAGTAACTCCAAACATCATTAAGAAGCTTTTAATCCCAACACGTGATACATTTATAACTACGTTGGCCATCGTATTTATACCTGTATCCTTTCCCAGTTGTACTCAGTATTGAGCTCGCACATTTCAATGATTGACTTTTTGATATCCTAAATATATAAGATCCAAACACAACTAATAAGCACTACCAATAAGCTCTTACATACGAAATAAGCAAGAGAAAAGTAGAGAGAGAAACTAGAGAGAGAAACAAAGAGAGAAAGATTAGATTGGGAGGAAACACATACAAATGTAACCAACACCCTCTCCATGTATGGAGAGGGTCCTATTTATACCCTTGAGCCATAAGTGGTGTGTGGGCTTACTACTTGGGCCAGGCTTGGCTTATCTTGGGCTTTGAGCCCGAAACACGGACAATATTAGCTTAACGTCCAAGACCGTTAATCCCGACTAGCCTATTACATTACAAGACTTAATCTAAACAAAGACGACTGTAAACATTCTTGTTTGACTTATAGAAAATAAGGCTAACAATCTCCCCTAATGTTGAGGTCTTCTTTGATCTCCCCAACGTTGATGTTCTTGATGGAGGTTATCTTGATTTGACTTTATCTTCCCTAATGTTGAAGATATGACATTTAAGCTTTGTCTTCTTTGGTCTTGTCTTTGTCTTTTCTTGTTTGTAATGGCTTTATTCATTCATGCTTTAGACGACCGATGACATTCTTTCGGTGTCATTTATGTGATTTTGATCTTGAGCCTTTATCTTTTGACTTTGAGTTCTTGAGATCTTTCATCTTGCATCATCTCCTTGACTTAAATCATCTTGATTTGACTTTCTTGATCAACTTGTGCTCTTGACCGACATTCTCATACTTGTTACATTCTTGTTTGACTTATATAAACATAAGGCTAACAATCTTCCCAAAATATGATTCTTGATTTGACTTTGAAGATCTTTGAGGAAGTTTAGGATCAACAATCTTAATGCTAAATGATTGACTTTTAGAGATCGAGTATGAGTATGTGGTAATGAATCCGACTTCATTGGTACATGGTTGCAACACCGATGTTTGAATCTGCATTTAAAAGGTTAGTGATAAACAACAAATATGGACGAAAGTATCTTTGTCACTTCGTCGAATACGGTTGCAATAACCACAGTTCACCGTTAATCAGTATAATATTGTACCTGTGATCAGATAGATTCAAAGAATCTCCTTGACAGGGTTTCCAGCTCAAAGCGTAGGATCTTCTAACATAGATGTATTAGATTCACCATGCTTGCTTGTTCTCATTACCGGAACCTCTCAAAGCAGACAATACGGTAAGAGTGAAACAGATAGTTACTATCTTTTTGATTTAAGTCGTCAATTCATATACAGAACAAAAATCAATATCTAGTTAGCACAAGCTCGATTCATATAGAATCTTGCAAGTCACCTACCACAGAGCTGTTTGATGTTAACTCTAGAAGGATTTCCATTCATCACTATGAATACTAAAGAGTATCACTCTGAATGTTCTGGCAAGATCTCAAAGATAATGCGTAGGACTCTTTGTTACGACTTGTGAACTTTATGGTGTTCAACAAGTGTATTTTGACATTGTGTCCTAATGAGATTTATAATTTGATCTCTTCTTGGCTCTAGACTCGATTTGTGCACTTTGGTTTTAGTACTCAGAGGCTGGAGCTGACTGCTACCTATTCAATATTAACAATCTTGGAGTAAGATGTCAACAGATAACGTGTGTATCTCCGTGACAAATGAGACAAGTTTCTTTTGAGAGAAACTCGAATGGCTAGGAAGGGTTGTGCATTGCATCACTAGGTCCATGATGTCTTTCTTCAATACCAGAATTCATCTTTATGAATCTAATAGATTATGTATTGACTCGGTTTTTGCCTAAAGTGTGTAGAGGGCTTTTTTCTTTTCACCCTTTATCCATACACTTCTTTTTCATTCTTCAACCCCTTCAATGCTTACCAAGACGTCATTACTAACATCTTATTGTGATTGTTCCAGTGTTAGCTCAATCTTAGTCGGTATTATTCCCTTATTCTCATTCTTCTCCAATCATACCTAAGGACTTCTAATCTAACTATGGAATGTCCATGGGTAGATCCCTTTGGTTCTGGTTGGATCATAGGACTTTATATCTAACCTTAACCACCTTATAACTTCATCGACGTCGTGAGTTAATTGGTTGTGGGTATATACATCGAAACCATAAAATCTTTGATACATACATTTTGAAATACTCCCCTTACATATGTGCTTCGCGATTCAAAATTGTTTTGCACATGAAGGAAAGAGTTGCATATAAAGTCTTAAAGATCGCATTCTTCTATATCACATTTTAATCATATTTTCTCCCTTTATTTAAAATAATAAGTCTCTTAGTATTTGAAACACAAATTGATTAAAATTTATGACATGAAAAATTCCATGGGGAGAAAAATTATACCATGATATAGCATGAATTCATTTTTTTGATAGCTCCCCTTCAACATAGTATGTGGGATACCACTAATTTTTAAAACTTGAAATTACAAGGAAAAACTGATATGACACCACAAATATATTGAAGACAGAGTGAGATGCCTTAGTGAACAATGTATATTAGTAATTGACATTATAATTTCGACATTTTAATTTCACAAAATGTTTTTTGGATACATAAAATTGACATTTATGAGATGTACCCAAAATACATTAAAAGTCTTTGGTTTTAAAAGCTCCTCCTCAAAAATTGATCCACATAAAATGACATTGTAAGTAGCATACTTTTTAAACTTATTTGAGGAAGGGAGTCTTGAACACACAATTTTAGAAAATACCACTTTTTATGGAAAGATACCACAAATTATATTATAAACAATTTGACATTGAAAGTTTTTTTTGAAAAATTGTGTTCAACGGTTTTAAAAACCATGATAGAAGACTTCTCTTCGATTTGTAGAGTAAGCGCACTGAAGCGTACACTTCCCTATTACATTCGGGTCTGAGTTATGTACTAAAATGTACATAAGTCATCGAGAAAAATTAGAAATGACATGTTTTAAAACGTTTGAACTCTTGCTCGAACTTCATTTACACACCCGTGTCAATGTTAATCAACATTTCAAGGTACGTAAGTGTTATCGATTCTAAGAGATATGTCGAGAAGATTCTTTTTGGTATTTTTGAAATTTTCTGATTTTATATATTGTTTTTCTAGATTTTATATTTTTCTATTTTCTTATTGTTGGTTTTATATTTTTGTATTTTGTTTTTCAAAAATATTTATAAATCAAAATAAAGAGAAAAACAAAAATATTTACAAGTCGAAGTTTCCATCAGCAGAAACAGTTGTTGCTAGAGCTGAAGTAGATGAAGTTGCATCTGGTTGTTGTTGACGTTTATCGGATGCATCAGCAGCAGTAACAGCGAAAGACTTTTGAAATAACTTGATTTTCTCCATTGACATATTCGTCGAACAAAGGACCGAATAGACTTTCTAACTCTATCATTGATGTCATAACTATCATGTCCATTGTAGGAACTTTTGTTGACATTGTGGTGCGAGGCTTGAACCGTTTTGTTCAAACGTCATTCTTTGACATTGAGGTTCGAGGCTTGAATTGTTGTGTTCAAACGTCATTGTCGGACATTATGGTGCGGGGTCAGAACTGACGTGATCTGGCGCCATTTGAGGCAATTCGTCAAAGTTGACATGAATGGTTTCAATTATCACTCTTGTTCTCTTGTTATATACTCTGTAAGCTCTTGATTGAGTAGAATACCCTACAAAAATACATGCATCACCTTTTTCTTTCATCTTGTCAAGATTCTCTCCATCTCTGACGATGTAGCAAAGAGAGCCAAAAATATAAAAGAACTTAACAGACTGTTTCCGGCCATTGATGATGTGGTAACGAGTTTTCTCATGTCGAGGGATTACGAGTGAACGGTTTAGAGTAAAACATGTTGTGGCAATTGCTTCAGCCCAAAAGTACAGAGGAACTTTAGTGGCGCTTAGCATTGTTCGAGCAGCCTCAACAAGAGTACGGTTCCGTCTTTCGACAACGCCGTTTTGTTCAGTGTTCGAGCAACGGACGTTTCGTCTTCTATACCTTCTTGTGCAAAATATACATGAAGAGTTTTGTTTAAAAATTCAGTTCCTCTGTCTGTTTGTACGATTCTAACTTGAGCATGAAGTCCTCTTTGAACAAGTTTGAGGAAATCAATGAGAACTTCAGGTGTTTCATCTTTGGATCTCAAGAAGTGAGTCCAAGTATATCTGGAGTAGTCATCAACAATTACAAGAACATATTTCTTTCCATTAATACTTTCTACCCGCATGGGACCACATAAGTCCATGTGTAAAAGTTGTAACCGTCTTTTGGAACTCGGGGTAGTCTTTGTGTGAAAAGACTTTCGTTTGGCTTTCCTCAACTCACAAGAAGAACAAAGATGATCTTTAATGAATTTTAATTTTGGAAGGCCAATCACAATATCATTCTTTGACAGCAAGTTGATGGAATCGAAGTTCAAGTGAGAAAGGCGACGATGCCATAACCATGCTTGTGACGATGTAGCTTTAGCCATTAAGCACATTGGATTAGGAGTGGATGTGTCTTGAAGAGTGATGGAATACAGATCTGTGCCACGAGAACCTGTGAGTAGATCATATCCCTTCAAATCACGGATGTAACATGTAGACTTCCGAAAAGCAACTTCCAAATCCGCATCACAAAATTGACCAATAGAGAATAAATTATGATTCAGCCCTTCGACGTAATAAACCCTTTTGATAGTTATAGTACCTTGAACCAGATCTCCATAACCAAGAATCGGTGCAATTTGATCATTTCCAAACTTTACCGTACCCAGAAATTTCTCCACAAAATTACTTAGAAGCTTGAGATTTCCATTCATGTGCTTTGAGCACCCAGAGTTGAGGATGAATAGAATTATCTCTACGAGCTGCAAAAGAATTAGAAGACAATGGAGTATTGGACATAGTGGAACACCTAGGAATCATAGGTTCCAAAACATTAGCAGTTCTAAATTCATTTCCTAGAGGCATACTAACATTTGTGTTGACATTTACTATTAGGGACTTAGGTTTCCATTTGTATCCAGATGGTGTAAACTTAGGGTACCACCATTTACATGTCTTACTAATCTGCTCGTATTGCTTCCTAATTGTGCTTCTAGGTTTCTGATTAGTGGATGCTGAAGTAATTGTTTTCTTAACGGATGTTGCAACAATTGGTTCACAGTTCGCTTGGGATCTCTAGTACTAATAGGCACATCAATTGGCTGCTTAGTCCTAGAATTCACGCCATTAATATAAAGAAGAACACACATATCATGATTTTCATTTAGCACACATTTCCCACACGTAACTCAAACAAAGTTTACATTCGAGGTCTTAGCATTCAAACTGTCATTACACGTACTTACAAACGTTTTATTATTTAAAAACTTAAAATTCCTACGGTGGTCTTCTACTTCTTGCTTCTTCCCTTGACTATTGTTAGGCATGACTTTATCTTCCAATTGATTACTCTTAAGTTATGGTCTGCTAACACTAGTAGTGGGAATTACTCTTGTAGAGAAAGACACGCATTTGTTAGTTTTCCTAATGTCTTGAGGCAACTGTGGTGTTCTAGTTTGATTGGGCCTTGTGTGCACTTTGTATATTCCTGGTGCAATCACATTTGTGTTCTTTAGAATTGACTTCACATTCTGAGGAAAAATATATGCAGTGACTTGTTTTGAAAAATCATTGGACACATTATTTGTAGTAACCGACTTTGACTTGGAAAAATCTTTCTTTGCAAGAGAATCTGAAAAAGTAGCCGGTTTACCTAAAACTGATTGTCTTTGACTTTTAAAAGCATTTGGTTGGCGAATAACTGATGGTTTTTCAAACTTAGTTTCCACATATTTTCCTTTCATCTTTTCAATGAGTTTCTTCAACTCACTTATTGCAATGCCTTTGTCTTGTAATTGAGTTTTCAAGTCTTGAATTTTAAAATATTGTTCACATTCTTTCATAAATAGGTTTGACTGATTTTCTTTGAAAGCTTTGTCATTTTTTATCTGTTCTTTATATTGTTGTAAAGTAAGTTCAAAATTAATCGCATGTTTCTGAAGTGCTTGAAAACTCTTTGACATTGTTTTACTTTTTGAAAGCTCTTTTTCAAGACATTCATATTTGACAACTTAGTTCACATAATCACATTGTAGATCAGTGAATTCATCGAGAGTAGTATATACACCAAGTATAGCATTCATATGATCAGCATAATAATATTCCCTGGAAAGTCGATCGACTTCATTCAAAAACTATGTTTTTTGAGTTTCCAGTGGAGATTTGAGAGAGTCTACTTTATGTTCAAGAGAATTAAAGTATCTCAAATCAGCAACCATTTCCTCTTTCAAACACAAGTGAAATTTTTCTAACTCAGCATTAATTTTTTAAATTTTAGGACGAAAATTTCCTTCGATTGTATTTTGAATGAACGGATCTATGTGACCAAAATATGTTCTTTTAGCGATTGTTTGTTTGCAACGTTCCACTCCATCAAAAATCGTGTCAACACTACTTTTAATTTTGAAAAGTTCTTTAGAGCTTTTACACTTTTGATCCTACGGAATGGATTCATCCATCTGTTTTTCTAACAAAGTTGTTTGTTTATTAAAAGACTCTTTTGAATTTTCATTCTTGACAGGTGTATGACTCATTTTTGACCTTTCTGAAAAATATCTATGTTCAGACGACTTTTCACGTTGTGGAACGAACAAATCATAAAGATTATTCAAGTTTTTATAATCAAAAGGTCTGATTAAATCACTTAATTTTGATCGACTTTCTTGGGCAAGACGAATCGTTTTGTCAGATTCAGGGGCTAACATTAAAGCAAGATTATCATTATAGCAACCTATATCATACAAATGAGGATTCGCTCTTTGAGCTTTCTTGAGGAACTCAGGTTTTACAAAACTCGTTTTACAATTACGATTAAGCATATTCATTGTTTGAACTGATTGACCGGTTTTGTAAACAATATCATCCAAAACTTTGATTTTATTTTCCAAAGCAATGACTTTTTCAAGTTCCTTGTCTTCACGAGTTTTGTGAAACTTTTTCTGAGCCTCTTTTTCTTGTGACATTATGGAGATGGTTTCTTGATGTGCAAAAAGCTCCGTTTTCATTTCTGAAATTTTTTTATTTAAATCATTTATCTTTCGAGTATATTTTTCATGACACGAAATCACCTTTTGCTTTTGCACAATCAATTTCCGCCTTTAACGCATAATTCACATCATGATATCTATCAAGTTCAGCTTGGAACTTCTTAAGGTCTTTGAACATCAACTGATTAGTCTTTGACAGTTCATTGTTTGCTTCTTTGAAATGATTATTTGATGATTCTAAACTTTTATTTTTGGTTTTGAAATCCTCAATTTCACCGCTTAATTTATCAATTAAATTATTGTTTGATGATTCTAAATTTTTTTTACGGTTTTTGCTGTCATCAATTTCACATTTTAGTTTCTCATTTAAAGAAGCAAGCAAATCACGTTCTTTAGCAATATCATCATCCTGGTCAACCGTTTCTCCATTAGTACTCATATCTAATGAATCAATAGTGATGTTAGTATCACCTTGTTCCTCCAGATATGTGTCATTAATAGATTCAGGTTGCTCAGGATGTTCTTGGTCATTGGCAAACACATTATAGTTATCATCATCATTTTGTACCTTTTGCAACGGCTCAGTATCAAATATGGGTCTAGAATTGTCAATAGCATCTGGAGTAACTTCTTGAATCTGTGCCATGTACATATAATGCGCTTCCAATTCCTGATCATCATGTTCATCGTCAGTGTCATCCCTCCATTCAGCTTGTTTAGCAATCAACTGGATTCCAGCTTCCTCTTGCTTACACAATAGCATTTTATCCTTATGATAAGCTGCATCCTTTGCCTGTTTCGGTTTCTAACATTCCCTTGCTACATGCCCATATTCCTTGCAATTATAACACTGAATCCCAGACTGCTGTACTACCTATGTACCTACATTCTCCCTATCCCCAGCAACAGTAATTGTCCTCTAATTATCATACCCAGTACCTCTGTTGATTCTTGGAGTATTATCCTGATTAGCTCTACTGGTGATTGATGAGTTTGAAGGTTGTTGTTGGTAGGTTTATAGATTTTCTTGAATGAGAGAGAAATTAAATCTATAAGTTTATCAATCTCATTATCCTTTGACATTTCATCATCTTCAGTAACCATAGTAGGTTCTTGATCATGAGTAGGTGGAGGAGAGTTGATAATTGCTTTACCTCTATTTCTGGTAGCAGCTGGTTGTGATCTGGTTAAGGAATTTTAAGTGTATTGATTAGGATGGTTTTGAAGATGGTAAACTGGTTGTTGTTGAGCAACAAGTGCAAGTGGATTAGCAATACGTGCTAGTCTTTCAGCTCTTATCTCATTGACTTCATTATGGTGTTACTTCAGGATGTCATAAAGTTTGTGATAGGAGACAGTCTTCAGCTCTTGACTCTTCTTAACAAGTGTCACAAACCTTTGCCAATATGGTTGTAATTGAAGTAAGAACTAAACATTCACTTAATGATTGGTAACATCACACTGATTTCTAACAAGCTCATTCATCATCTTGTAGAACCTTGAGTAATACGATTCAAGTGATTCAGCATCTCGTGATGTGAATTTTCTAAATTCCCAATATAAATTGGTTTCCAGATCTTAAACATTGATTGATTCACCCTATTTCAACCTTCCAATTTCTTTCCACATCTCACATGCATTTGGACAAGCATCAATTGTGTAGTAGATATCATTATCTATCCCTGTGAGAATTATCTGAATAGCTTCAGCTTCAGCATTCTGTTGATCTCGTATGTCTTGTGAAACATTCTTATAGTTCTCCATGTACCCTTCTGTTGTTGTTTCTGAACTACCTTCTGCAATTGGAACAATCTTCTCAGTCCATTTGAATTTCTAGGGTGTATTCTGGAGACAATAGTGGATGAGTTCATTGTTAGGTTTGGTGTCGATATATGTAACAACCCAAGTTTTACGACGCGTATGACGATCGCAGACTCGGCGTCATAATTATTATTTTATGAATTTCTATGATCGATCGTCGACATGAAAAAATTTAATTGTCGAAAATAAATATTTTCATATTTTATTATGAAACGGAATTTAGAAATTTTTACTTTTGTCGTTTCGCGAGTCAATGTTTGACCGCGCGACCGTTAAGCGTTTTGAGTGTCGTAGAAATTTCGAAGCACTGTGTTATTATTTTTATGATGATAATTTGTATTTTATCGTCCTCGTCCCGAGTTAGTCAAAACTTTATTTTGACGTGAGTTAACATTTTTATTTAATATTTTAAACCAAATTAAGTGTAACGGAAATAAATTTAGTCACGGGAGTATAATCCTGAGCCTTTGGTCGGTTACATAACAAAACAAATAACCTTTGTACTAATTTTGACAGAATAATAAGGATGGAGGGATTAAAGGTGGCAAATGGTTAAACTATACCTCTATATATATAACAACACACCTACACATTTTTATTTTTAGAAAAATTATTCTTCCTCCTTTCTTCTTTGTTCGACCGGCCACACACCACACCCACCAAAACCTTTGATTTTTCGACATGCATTACGATCCGACTTCAAAATATTAATCCCCTCATCATTTCCGACATATCCCACTAAAGAAACGCAACATGCAATGGGTATTTTGGTAGTTTGAGTTCGGGCCGAGTTTGGTCGAAATGGGTTGGAAGTAATGGTTTTTATGGTAAATAAAACATGGTAGCAAGCTTGGTTAATTGGAAAAATGTTTGGTTTTTGGTTTTGGTTTGGTCCGAAGTCATGGCTAAGGTCAAAGGGGGACGAGACAAGTTTTAATCGAGTCCGATCTTGCTTTATATAGCATTATAAGTATTCTATTTACTAGTGTTATTTTTATTTTTGTGATTCGATTGGTTTTTGATGATTGAATGTGATGAAATTCGAGGGATCTTGCGTTGTCTAGTTTAGATTTGGTTGTTGGATGATTGAGCGAGTTGAATATTGTTTATAGACCATTTTGGATATATTTTGAATGGATTTTTGGGTCGAAAAATGGTTTTGGCTCGTTTCGTAACATATATATTTTTGGCAGAAACTTTGGCACGGAAAACGAGACATGGGATTTTAAAAAATCTGATTTTTGTTTGAAAAATACAATAGAGCTTACTTAGACGATCGTTTTGATGTAAAATGGAGCTTCTAACTCCTAATAACGAAGAATCTAGAGCGAAATCGAGATATACATTTTAAGTCCAAAAATTCAGCACATGTGGTAAATATTAAAAGCTGGCAGATTCGAAAACGTCCGATTTGAGCACTTTCGAGTCCGTTTCAGCCTTCCGGCGAAGCACGAAAGTTGTTCGGAATATCGTTTTACTTTGTCGCGAGGTTTGTTAGTTTTAAAATCGCGTAATAACGGGTCAAAACGAAAGTCAATTTTTTGTGTTATGTTAAAAATATAATAAATTCCTACAAAAACTTGCAGGGGCATTTTCGTCATTTTTCTTCGAGTTTCAGGTCTCGGCTAAAACTAAAAAGTTGTCCGGAACACCGTTTTTCATAAATTTTCTTTAGAGTCCGAGTCGTGAAAATGTGATATAATGGGTCGTTTTGGACGGGTCAGATTTGGCAATATATAAGTGTATAAGGTCAAAGTCAAATGAAGTCTAACGTTGACTTTTGAAAGTAACAGGTTAACGTGGGACTTGTTAAATGTTTATAAAAATAATAAACACTATTATTATTACGAGAATAACATTTTATACTTAACGATTTTTACGAACGAAGACGATTCTAAAAATAGTAACTTTTGTAATATACGGGATATAACTCCGATACGGGTAATTAATAACCGAGTTTGGGCGTCGAAAGTTTGACGAGATAAATAAATATTATTATAAATATAATTAGATGACGAGACTTACTAAAAATGGTAACTTTTCGAAAATAGCAACTTTCTAAAAATAGAAAGTTTCCGAAAATAGAAAGTTCGATAAATTGTTGAATCGTGTAAGTAAAAGAGTAATCATAACTCAACTATGTGGGGCTTAGGATCTAGGACGCGCAAGAGGATTTCTCATCACATGTGTATGTATATTTATATCGTCTTAATAGTTGCGATGTACGCACTATTCGATTGTACTATATTGTATAGTAACCGAGCGACATAAATTATAGGTCGTGGTTGGGTTCGTTGTCGAGCCGTCTTTGGATTGTTTCGGTTATTTGATCTTCGGTTTAGATCAAGGTGAGTTCATAGCCTCGCTTTTGAACTGTTTTAAATGTTTTTAAAACCCGCGAGGGGAATACATGCTTATTTTGAAAAGTGAACGCAATGTGTTTTGATATGTAATATGATTCCATGATATGAGTTGATGCATTTGACTGTGTACTCGTTAATTACCGAGGAGGTAAACGCTGAATGCATTAAATAGATCTATTGGGTCTGAAAGCCTTGTCCGGGGTATGAATCCTGAATTGAATAGCGAGCACCCTGTAACGGACATTTTGCATTGAGTTTAGGGGTGGTGGTATACTACCCGGTTAGTTATTTATCTATAATGATAAATGTGTTAAGGTTCGGTACACGGGCTCATACAAGATGGAAATGTTGTGTGGCTTGCCTAGCTAGCAGTCATACGTGCTTTTATGGAACCAAACATGCGTTCTGATTGTTATTTGCAAACTCTATGAATTCATTCAACATTTTGTTGACGTTTTAAGCATGTATCTCAGGTATTGGTGCTAATGATGGCTTGGATGGAACGGAACGCGGATATCAAAGACTGTGTCTCGGTGAAATGTTTTGTTTATTTAAACAAAAAGGATGCTTTGGAAAAGAAGTCGTGTCATGACTTTTTGATATGAAGTTTTTAACTTAATTTGGGACCTTGTAACTCTGATGTTCTTCACATAAACAAAATAAAATTTGGTTTTATAAACGTATCATTGAACGTTTACTGGGACTCGTATGCATGTATTATGAAGTAGCACCCCAAATGTTGTATTCCGCTACGTATCGTATTTTAGAGGTATTACAGAGTGGTATCAGAGCACGAGTTGTAGCGAACTAAGTCGTTTTACAAAACTTGGACTACAACTGTTTTCGGAAATTGTCACGAGTCTTTCACTGTTGTCCGATATTCGCGCGCGTGTCGTTCCATATTCGCGCCTGTCGCTCCTGGTCCTTAGAACCCTTATGATATAGCTTTGATTTCATATTATGTGTGAGACAATGGGTGACACTGTGATATAAGTATTATATACTTGACCAGTAGACATAATAACATATATATATATAAATATATATATATAAATATATATATATATATATATATATATATATATATATATATAAAATATATATTTGAATGTGTCTTTGTGTGGTTTATAATTTATTGATTCAAGTTTTTAAATTTATATTTTTGCCGACTAAACCCAAAAACACAAACACTTTAACGGCCAAGTGAAAACCGATCGGTAGTAGTTTCGTTAAGAAGGTGTCGAAACAACTTGAAGCGAGGTAAATCTATCAAGTTTTAATAATATCTTGGTATCTAATCTATGTTAATTCTATTAATTCTAAACCTATGTCATCCTAATTCTAATTCTAACAGGAAAAAGGGGGGTTTTTTTCATCAGCCTGAAGAGACTGCACGATTTTTGGTTGGTGACTACAATCAATTCAAGGCACTTTAACCCACGCAACCAAATAAACAAAAGATAAAAGAGCGGTCGAGCCAAATATAAGAAAACTATATTAACCATTATTAATCCAATTAGTAAGTTGATTTTTTATTCAGAGCAATGGATTTCCTTCTCTACAGAAGGCGTTATATCATGTTCTTAAAGACTGTAGGACGTTTACATCATCCTAAGACCTAGACACATTAATTCTATCACAATTAAAGCATCCACATAAAGCATCCTTATTTGCTAATTATAATCTATCTTAGGGATTAAAGCAATGGTGATCTTGTTAAACCCTAGCTCATAGAGATTTTACCCACTTATCGCTTAATGGCGATCTATACACTAGTAGTCCACTTGTCTAAATATCCAATGGAATCAGAACGTTATTTGTTGAATTATCTAGGTTCACCTTCTAGTCAACACGATCAATAAATCATTGGCAATATCCAATTAACTAGTTAAGCCCAAAGCGTATCCTAGACACAGATTTAGAAGGACAATATTTGTGATCCTATGATTCTAGATGTATAAATTACTATATGGAGAGCTATCCCAGACTCTAGATTTACTTGGTCCGTATCACTAGATCCGGTTGAATGATAAGTCACATACAAAAGCGCGTAAACAAGTATAAATTGATAAACATAAACAAGCATTCAACGATAAATCAAGAAATTGAGATAAACAAATACCAAACATTCAGATCTTCATAATAATGGCTAATACCCGAAGGTATTTGTAACACCCCCAAAATGCGATACACAGCGAAATACAACGATTGAGGTGCTACTTCATAATACATGCACACGAGTCCCAGTAAACGTTCAAAGATACGTTTATAAAACAAACTTTATTTCATTTATAAGAATGATCAGAGTTACATAGGTCCCAATACCATCATAGAAATTATTTCTAAAAGTCACAACACGACTTGATTTCTAAAACACTTGTTTAGTTTATGACACAACTTCACCGAGACACCGTCCTTGATATCCGCGTTCCATCCCATCCAGCCATCAACAGCAATTAACCTGAGATACATGCTTAAAAACGTCAACAAAACGTTGAGTGAATTCATAGAGTTTACAAATAATAGTTAGAACGCATAATTTGGTTCAACAAAGCGTATAACGTTGGCTCGTAAGTCAAGTTATAAAAATAGTGATTTCCAACTAAAGAGCCCGTGCGCCGAAACTTAACACATTCATCCCGTAGGACGAAATCATGACCGAGAAGTATGCCACTTCTCCTAATACTAACCACAAAATGTCCGTTTGACAGGGTGGTCCCAACGGATTCAAACCCCGGACAGGGTTGTCAAACCCAATAGATCTATTTAATGCATTAGCGCTTACCAACACATGGTAACTAACAGTCACACAGAAAAAGGCATATACTCAGTAGTGAAGGAATCATGTTCAAGTATCAGAAACAGTTTGCGTTCAATTTCACAAAACAAGCAATGTATCCCCCTCGCGGAATTAAAAACATTGAAAACTTTAAAAGCGAGGCTATGAACTCACCTTGATCAAAAGCCAAAGATCAAATAATCGAAACAATCCACGGAAAGTCAATGAACACGATCACGACCTATAAATTACGTCGCTCGATTACTATACCGAAAAGTATAATCAACGATGCGTACATCGTATCAGCAAAATCATATATATAGTATATATATGTATTCATACATGTGATGAGAAATCCACTTGCGCCTTAGATCCTAAAACCCTACGATATTAGGTTACGATCGGTCTTTTATTATACCTTGCTTAATCGAATACTTTCTATTTTAGGAAACTTTCTCTTTTAGGAAAGTTGCTATTTTCGGAAAGATGCCATATTTAGTAAGTCTCGACACTTAATTATAGGTATAAAAATATTTATTTACTTCGTCATACTTCCGACATCCAACCCGGTTACTAATTATCCGTAACAAGGTTACGTTCGCGTATTATCAAAAGTTACTATATTTACACTTTATGTTTTTAGGTCCGACCGTTGGTCGTAAAATACTTGTTGATCTCTAAATATCTTATCGATATTATTTTTCTATCACTCAAACTCCTTCGACATATAAATGTCAAGTTATTCTTACGTTTGACTTTTTCGTTTGACTTTTACATATGTATGTATATAATTAAATCTGACCCGCTCTAAACGACCCGCTAAATCACATTTTCACGATTCGGACAAAGAAGCAATTTTATGCGAAACGATATTCCGGACAACTTTTTAGTTTTAGCCGATACCTGAATCTCTACAGAAAATGACCAAAACGATCTTTTTCAATTCTGCTGTAACTTGTATTTTTTATAAAAACGCAGCAGTTTGACCATCGGTTTTGACCCGTTATATCACGTTTTCGTGACTTTGACCAAAAAGAGATTTTATAAAAGACGTCATTCCGGACAAATTTCATGTATCGCCGGAAGGCCGAAACGGACTCAAAAATGCCTAAAATCGTCGTTTAAAATCTGATCAGCAACTAATAAAGTACCATAGCTGTTGGAAACAATTTCAAGTTTTCAAATCTTGTTTTCGCCATAACTTCTTCGTTATTAGGAGTTACGGGACGTTTAAATTACCGAAACGTACATTAGGACGAACTCTATCATATTTCAACATCAAAAATCAGTTTTTATGATTTTTCGAACCTCGATTTGCGTGCCCAAGTTTCTGTACGAATTTGACATGTTCAAAACCTCATCAAACTACATTTTTGACTCTCAACAATCATCAAAACACCATTATCTAGCTTAAATAACATCTCCAATACCCTTTTTAATCTAGTCTAGCGCAATACCAATTGGATTTCATCACATCCAATACTCGAATAATAATCAAAAGACGAAAATAATTACAATAATAGTAACAAGAATCCTTACAATGCTTTATCAAGCAATATCGGACCAAATAAAAATTCTTCTCGCTCCTCCTTTGTCTTAGCCGTGGTCCGAACCAACCTCAAAACACAAAAACGCATCCTTTTATTCGAAACCCACTTGTTAAAACTACCAAATCTATCACCAATGAACACCATCTTTAACCCGTTTCGACAAGAACTCTAACCAATTTAAAACTAGAAAAATACTTGTTGCATGTGTTATTTTCTTAGTGGGATATGTAGGTAATGACGAAAGGATTAATATTTTATAGATGGATCGTAATGCATGCCAATTTTCATCGGGTTTTGGCTAGGTGTTGGTGTTCGGCCGGTTATGGTGGACAAGGAGAGGAGTAGCTTTTTTGTAAGTAAAAATGAATGTAAGGTGTGTTAGTTTGTTTATATAGGGAACTAGTTTGAGGTTTTGACATAAATAGTCCTTCCTCCTCCATAGTCTTTCAAGTTTAATACAAAGAGTGTTTGTTTCGTGTCCTCAACCGACCAAAAGGGCTCGGGTTTTATAAACTCGTAATTATTTTTATTCCGTTACATTTTTCTTGGTTTAAACATTTAATAAAATGTGTACATTTTAAAACACGAATCCGGCTCAAGACAAGGAAAAAAATGACGTCATTCATAAAAATAAAAATTTTATGATCTTAAAAATAATAACGAGATGCGTCGAAAATTTTTACGATGCTCGAAATGGTTAACGAACACGCGGTCAAACAGTGACTTACGAAACGTCAAAAATAAAAATTATCAAAATTTCTAAAAATTATTTGTTATAAAATACGAAAATAATTATTTACGACAAATAAAATTTTAAATGTCGACGTTCGCTCACGCGATTTTATAAAATAAATTTTATGACGTCGAATTCGTGATCGTCATACGCGTCGTGAAACTCGGGTTGTTACATTCCACCCACCTTAAGGGAGCGCCGTCCTCGGTGCTCGTCCTTTCTTACTCATCTTCATAAGGGACAATATACGTCACGGAATATATCCGATTAAAATAATTATTACGTCGTTCTCCCGAGAAATTTTCTAAAATGGATGATCGATCCAAACTTAGTTGGGGATCATATAAACAACCAAGCCAAGCGCACCTCGCTTATCAAAACCAAGGCTGAAACTTACGTCGCTAATTAAAATCAAAGTATATGTCGCACTCAAATACGGAATTATACCAATATTCAAAACCGAGAATATGCTTCGTTACCAAAAATCCAAAACATACGTCGCTAACTAAAACCAAGATAGACGTCAATAATCAAATTCGATATATATATTTATATCATTATCCAAATCAAAATACTCATCATTATTCAAAACCAAAATACACATGTCGCCCTTCCGGTCTCATTCAATAATGCCTCACCGGTTGCGAAAAATAATCCGAAACACATTAGATCTCCTAATCATCTTACGATATTGTTACACATGCCCACATAATCACATAAGTACCTATTGTACGCTCGCCATCTTTTACATGATGACTCGATGAATTGGCCTCATACAAAGGCATTCATCACGCCCGCTCCTCTTAACCAAACTTTTGGCGATTTTATATCTACATAACGGTATTCGCTTCCCTTTGAAAGCTTTTGTCGCATAGTTATTCATCAAACACTTAGTTTATACCCCTCCGGTCAACATTTCTCATACGTATCAAGTTGCCACAAAGTCAAGCCACCTCCGACTAAAATTCCAACATAAACACGGCTAATTCTAATGTCTAACACACACTCTCATGTACTTCAACCACAATCGGCAACAAGACTTTGGCAATGTTCACTCCACCTTATTACGTCCTAAATTTCTCACTTGGGAGATTACACCCCATACACTTACATCCTAATCCGTCATCACTGCTCATAAAAGAGACATTGGAACCTCACTAACCAATTAAAGCACATAGCAATATAGCACATATCCAATATAAAATTGGCGGCGACAATCCCGCTACAACACATAATGTCAAATGACAAATCAAAATCAATTATGAAAACAATGAGCATCATGGACTTATTGCTCGTCCGACAAAAATTCAAAAATTTCAACGTTTCCTCATGGCGACTAACATCGTTGGTTTGGTCCCTCTCATCGCGTAGCATCATTGATGAATCAAATCACAAGTCGAAATACTCACACACCTAATTTTAACTACCAGCTCGAACTTAATGACTTGGCTATTTTGTTTTTTCCTACCAGTAATAGAAGACGTAACATGCCATTATTGCTTAGAATCTCATCAATTCGCCACTCTTTATGCCCTTATGTGGGGTCCCGTCACTGCCCAAGAGTAAGGCCACTACACTTAACTGTAGGTCAAGTATCGCATAGTGTCTCATTAAAATCCTTGACGTCATCAGGTATACTTATGACTATACTACCACTACACTTCATTTCGGGGAAAGAAGTCTTCTTCACGACCATCGGTTGATATATTTAAGGCGTCATACATCCAATGTAGGGGAGGTCTTCTTCATTTCTCACTTTCAACCTCATGACTAACCATCTTAGCTTCCACCCACCTTAGGAATCTTTACATCTCCAATAAGATCCCTTCTCAGTGTCAATATCAGGTTTACACCCTTGATAGCTCAAATCTATCATTGCTTACTAGCACACCGACTATACTTGGTCTAGACACATTCTTCATAACAATCACCGCTCCTATGATACACGAAAAAAAACATTTACTCCCTTTTAGACACACTCGATCCGAACGAATACAAGTTATTTTCGCTTTCAGAACGACACGATTCATAATGACTCGCAGGAGACCTCTCCATGCAGTCGATAAGAATATGGTTACTTGCATAAGAATCCGTAGGCAGGGTTAAGAAAAAATTTTCACCTCTTTCGGAAGCTTGACCCAACATTACTCTCAATTTACCCAAGCGTTTCTAAAAGGGTGACGATTTATCCTTCAAGCGTGGTTTCTTCCTAAATTATGCATAGTTTATCAGGTATATGCATAATTGGGACCACAACAACATGTCCATCCTCGTCAAAACGTTTCTTTTTATACGCTACAACGCGTAAGTTATTTCCTTGTTAAAAAAAAAATTTTTAAAGTAAAAATGAAAACATGATTGTTTCAAAAAAGAAATAAGAGAAGATAGCAATCACCTTACCATTCATTATTATAAAATAAAAAATATTTTAATTTTATTATTTAATTTATTTTTTTTGAAAGGAGATTTTATTTGACACTACAAGGTCAGTTTATGAAATTTAAAAACACATTTTCCATTTTTACACAAATAATTTATACAACATAGTCAATATGATTCGCATAACGACATTTGTTCAACACACAAATTTGTTATTGCAATTCACAATTTTAAAATCATCAAGTCACAAAACATCATTAAATACAGTTTGGTAAACGGTCAAAGCAAGTTTCAAAAATAATACCCATTCATGGATTATGCAAGCAAGTAACATAACATGTGCGGAGGATCCACCAACAGGAATCATTCCACACTCGGGGTCAACTCAATCTCACACAAGCCAAGTGCCTCGGGGGTAACCATGACCTCCAGGCTTCACTCATAGTACAACCTATACAATGACACCTCCTCATAACTCATAACCAAAAGCAATTACAACAATTGTAATGACAATGTCAAAAATAACATACATACATACCAAATTTCCCCCAAAAGGGATACATCATTGGCTTTCAAAGCCAGTACATCCAACCGTAATGGTTCTAAGTTTCCAATACATAAACTACATATACATGAACTCTTCTAGAGTTCTAAATTAAAATAAATAAAGCTAAAGAGTACACAATCACCACTGGCCGGTGATAAAATAAAACTCTTATGCAACAATAACCTTAATCCAAAAACCTAAATCTAGACGTCCCTCCTACTTACTAGTACGTGGATGACAAAAGTTATGAGGTTATCGTTTACTGGAAAGACATATTCGAGTATAATTATTCCAGAAACATAAGAGACAATGACCGCAGAAATTGTTTGGATCCAAGGTGGTATTACCATTTTACCTCTATTTACCAAAGCTACCATTTTCCAAAATTTTATCGCTCTACTAAACTGAGAGGTGTATCTCCTAAACCGTGCATTTGCAAAAGCCGAAACGACCACTACAATTTAAGTTTGTTCAATATCTAGAACTTACAGTTTTACATATTTAGGTGTTGCTATCTAAGTTTTCGAACTTATTACTCATTCAAATTCCGGTCTCAAATTTTGACTAGTTTTTGTCATTTATGCGATATCTCATTCATCGGGTGTCGATATGACTCCGTCCGAATTCCTACATGTACCTAAGAGGTTTCTCTACCTCCTAGTCCTAATTTCGCATTGGCTCATAGACAAAAATATTTGAAACATACCCACAAGCTAAACTAACCCAATCAGTCCCAAAGAAATTTTGACAAATTTTTGAAGCTTACGAAAACGAGCGAATTTAAATTTATTGTGCTTTTGATGTGAAAGCCAATATTGGTGGTTGTTGAAATCTCAAATCATCACTTTCCACTTCTAATGATGACAAGAAATAAGATTGAAATATGAGAAGAATTGATAGAAGAGAAACTAAAAGAGAAAGTAAGGAGAGAACAAGTGAGGGTTGATTAACTTCACACTCAAATAACCAACACCCTCTCTCCACACATGAGAGGGGTTTATATACCCTAGATGGGCCGACCTTAAAAGGCTTAGTGGGCCGAGGGTTTGTCTTGGGTTGGGCTCGAGTTTACTTAGGCTTTCGCCCGATACACGTGACCTATTAGATTACATTAAATGATCCTAATGCCCGTTCTAGCCTATTACAACATTTAATATATAAATGACCAGACTAAAATTCCAAATTAACGATACTTTCACGTTTTGACTCAATATTTATTAGGCTAACAATCTCCCCCGAATGATTTCATTGTGGCCTCCTTCGTGAGATCCAATTGAAGATTGGTCATTGGTTCGTGAAGCACTTGTCTTTACTTGGTCTTTATCTTAGTTGTAGGCTTGTTCTTCATGCTTGATGATCTTGATCTTTAGCTTTTTGTCAATGTCTTTTGACTTTGTCTTTTCGATCGAGATCTTTAAATCTTTATCTTTCGTCTGAGTCGTCTTTGCCACCATGCCGCTCTTGTGTCTTGACCAACATGCTCATAAAACATTGCATCATCTTGAAAAGCAGTTGCTAAGCAATTTCCCTTGATAGACTTGATATATTTGAAGGAAGATCTGTAATCAAGTTTGTGCGAAATCTTTGTCTTTATTTCTTGAGCAATCATGATTCTTGAAGTCTCATGGCTTATAGTATGTCTTTTGTAGTTTGAGCATGAGCATAGTGGTAAGAATCCGCTTCAGCTGGAACAAGGCATCACCATCCTCCATCTTTATATGAATCCTGAAATAACCAGTTAGCAATAGAAGCGTGTTGACTAATATGGCTTTTTCCATTTTCGTCCCAGATTTGGTTAGATTAACCTCGGTTCTGTAGGACCATTTTATTTATATATTATTGTAACCAGTGATCAGGTAGATTCAAAGAATCTTCCTTGTGACAGGGTTATCCAGCTCAAAGCGATAGGATCTTCTAACACAGATGTATTAGATCTACCATGCCTTGCTATGCTCCAATACAGAACGTCCTCAAAGCAGAAACACCTGAAAGTGAGAGATTCAATAGTTACTATCATTCTATAAGCCGTCAATTCATTATCCTGTAACAAGTTTGATTCACATTAATCGCACCATCGTTCTTTCCAGTTGACACAAGTTTTAATTCATAATGAATCTCGCAATCACCTACCAAAGCTTTTTGATGCTCAGCTCAAGAGGATTTCCATCATCATTGGAGTACATAAGTAATCACTCGGATGTTCTGGCAGCAAAAGACATCACAAGGATAATGCGTAGGACTCTTGTATGCTTTTGAACTAATGGTGTTCAACAAGTGTTATTAATTGAATGTAACTCTAATGAGATTGTATATTAGTGATCTCTTTGGCTCTAGACACGGATTCATGCGTTTTGGTTTTTAGTAATCGGAGGCTGGAGCAGACTGCCACCTATTCAATATCAACTATCTCAGAGTGAGAAAGTCAATAGAAGTCGTGTGTATCTCCGTGAAAAATGAGACAAGTTTTTGTTGATAGAAACCTGAATGGCTGGGAAGGGTTGTGCATTGCATCACTGGGTCCATGAAGTCGTCTTCAATGTCAGCAATCAACATTGTGATTCTGACAGCTAAATGAATTGATCCAGTTTCTTGCCTAAGTTGTGTGGGGCTCTTCTTTTCCAACTCCTTTAATCCATACAATTTCCTTTTTATTCTTTAACCCCTTCATGCATACCAACACTATCATTACTACACCATTTTGTTATTATTACAGTGTTAAGCTCAAATCATAGTCGACATTAGTCCCTTAAACACATACATCTCCAATCAATCCGAAAGGACTGCAATTGCTAACTATGAGTGTCCTTTGGGTAATCCCTCCGTTTCAGTTGGATCATAGGAAAAATACCTAACCATACCACCTTTATGACTTCAAAATCATCGTGAAATAAGATTTTGTGAGGTGTATTGAGATCGTAACTTAAAACCATTTACGAAGAGTATCAGCACTTTGATCTCGATAAATCATTTATTATTTTTCATAAGATCACATTTAAAGAGACATTTCTCCCCTTATTTTAAATACTAATACACTTAGTTTTTGAATAACTCTGTGATTAAAAAATAGACATGAAATACCATAAGGTAGAAAACTTTTATAACTTGCATGAAATATATGGGAACATTTACTTGCCCCCTCGATTTAACATATGTTTGACACTAAAAACAATGATACCAAATTGTAAAATGAATATAAAATTAAGGTTCATTTGTTGAGTCACACAATTTGAAAGATTATGAATTGTCATTGAAGAATTCTGAAAAATGTGCTCAACCACCAAGATTCATCATATAACATCAATCTATTTAATATTCATTATTAATTCCGTAGATGTTAAAAATTTTAAGACCTTTTAAAATGTGTTGAATACATACGAATGCATGTTATGATGTATCTAACCACAATCATTGAAACATGTATTTCAAGAAACAACACCCCCTCAAACTTGACTGCATTTAAAAATGCACCAAATGTAGAATAAATGTCTTGTAAACAAAAAAAGAGGACGTATTGTTTTGAACAACACAATTTTAATGAGTATGAATCGTCATGAATAAAATTCTTAGAAAAAATTATGTTCAACTTTGAAAAACCAATTAAAAGACTTTTCTTCTAACGCTAAGGATAAGTGCACTTATGCGTACACTCTCCTTTGTCGTTCGGGTCCGAGTTGCAATCTGAGAGTGATTACAAGTCATTAAGAAAAATAAGAAATGACATGTTTTGAAACTTTGTAACTCCTGTTCGAAACTTCCCATTGTTTTACACTCCCCGTTGTCGATATTAATCAACATTGCTAGGTACGTAAATTGTATCGAATTCCAAGGACTGTCGAGAAAGAATATTTATTTTGAACATTTTCTGAATTTTTTTGATTTAGTATTTTTCTTTTGAAATTTTATTTTTGTATTTTCTTTTATCAAAAATATTACATGGGACCCTCAGCTATATGATGGTGGAATAGTAATTCCAACTCTTGTCGTGATGTAGTTGTCTTGTCTGCTGGAGGAACAACTTTTGGAACCAACTTTTAACTGGATGGTTCATTGTTGTGGTCGTGAATTCTGAGTTCTGAACTGTTATGATCAAAAGTCATTGCTTGTTTATCAGATTAGAATTCCTTGAAGCCCTGGTTTATGAGATATTAGTATTTTCAGCAACCAAACTCTGAGTCATCCCTTTTTAGGATTGAAAGATGTACCTGTACTTAAGTTAAGAGTACCTGCACTGACATCAAGAGTTTGTTCGTATTCATATTGGTTAGTGATTCTTCATCTGAACCATTTGTGGGTTCACTGTCAACCTTGGTTATGCTAGATGTGAATATATTTCTAGTAGGAACCCACCTAAGACCAACTGTCTTGAAAATTTTACCCGTCGGTTTCCACCTAAGACAAGATCCAGGAGTCATTATTTTCTCATGCACAATGGAAGTCTTTTTTATTAAAAACCTATGTCCTTTTGGGATCTGTCTTTCTGGTTTCTTTGCAAAACATGTTTGCTTTACGGTTTTGTTTCTGTTCGTTGTCTTATTAGATGGAACCTTAGCACACGAGTTGACTTCATTTAGGAATTTTGTTACACAAGAATCATGATTTGCATTAAAGACACATTTCTAACATGTTGAGCAAACAAAATATTTGGTGTCAAAAAAATTTCTAGAATTCCTAGAGTGTTCTGCTATGGGCACAGTCTTTGTTGTGACATAACTACTCTTAGATGCAGGCCAATTCCTAGACTTTTGGTTATTGATCCTAGGTTTTGGTTTGCTACCATTCGTTGTGCTTTGTGATCTAGCAAAAGGCATCACACTAGTTTTGGAATTCCTACCTATTTCATGTGTTTGTTTCTTAGCTTCCTCTAGGTAGTGATAATGAACCATGTCATTTGAGTTATACCTAGATGAGCCAGGTGCAATCATGTGATGAGGTTTTGCACAAGCAGATTCTTTCCCCTTAGGCAAATAATGTGTAGTGACTGGTTTTGGCAAATCGTTGTTCACATCAACTTGGGAGGCAAACCGTGGTTTTGAAATTCTAGGTCGCTCAGACTTAAACGCAGTCGGTTGTCTAACAACTGATTGGTTTCTATGTGGTTGTAAAACCGGTTTCCCTAAGATTGATGATTTTGCAAACTTAGTATTCACACTATTTCCTGTTAATTTTCTTAACTCATTTTTTAATGCTGCAATTGCAAATCCTTTTTCTTGAAGTTGAGCTTTGAACTCAGCATTTTGAGCAATCAAAGAAGTTGTGTGTTCTATAGTCTTAGCTCTCGTTGTCTTGATAGAATCAGACAGTTCTTTGTAATGCCTTTTCAAAGTCTCATTTTCCTTAAGTAATTTAGCCACTTTATGTTCCAATTCGATGTTTATTGTTTCAATTACATCTATGTCATGTTTAATCTTGGCTTCATTACTTTTTACTTTACTTTAAAAATTGACCATGTTGCCCTTTTTTTAAAGCTTGATTTTGATATTTAAGTTTAAGATTAACACAATGTGCTTCCATTCTTAAAAAATCTTTTTAAAATTAGGCAACAGTCTTTTTGAGACAAATATTTTTAGATTTGAGAGATTGATTTAAGAGTTCAGTTATCTGGTTATTAGTTAATTTAGCAGGCAAATGACATGTGTCATGACATTGTTCAGTATTCTGGTCAACCTCTCCTTCATTATTGAATTCAGGTTGCTCAGTATGTTGTTGTCATGTTGCAAATACATTATGATCAGCAATCAATTGTACCTTAGCCATTGACTCTTCATCATATGTGGGTTTGATATCTGCATCATCAGCATATGCACCATTCCCTGATCTGCTGCTTGTATCTTGCTCTACTGATTTTGTCCCACTGGCCTTTTGTGGTCTACCAAAACACCTTAGCATACAAGCTTTACTCTGATCCAACCTTTTCCTTTGTTGTCTGCATCTGTCTTTCATTACCTAGCTGTCATACTATCTTTTTATGTAGTGATTTTTATCAATCGACTTCTTATATCTGATTCCGTGTATTGTGTTGGATCAGTGTGTACACGGAATTCCTGAAATCTCGAGTTTGTGTGTATTGTAGTAAGTAGTTTGTGTGTCATTACTACATATTTATCATCCAAAAAAAATCCGTGACTGATGAACATCTAAAATGTGCCCGTAGTACTTTAAAATCAGCAGGATCCAATCTCTTGAAATTCTTCTTTGTAACTTGCTTTTCTAGTTGATCCATGTTTAGGAACATTGTGTCTATAAAAGTCTCATAATCGTGTCCAAGGAGTTTTGTGCAAGTATGCGCTTTATATAGCTTTCTTTGGCCATTACGGATATTTTCATACTTTTTATTGTGTGGTTAAGTGTGGGGTGCATTTGTTGTGTATTGAGAAGGTGCTTTCGTTGTGTACGTTCCCGTATTCACATTGTTCATTTTTTGCTCTCCTCTTCTTTTATCTGCTACTCATCCCCCAGTACTGTGAATCCACACTCGTTCGAGGTCCATTTAATGTTCGTCTTTTGTTTGACAAGAAGTCTTGAGGTGTGAATGAAGTCTTCGAAAGGATACCATGTAACTTTCTTTTGCTTTGTCTTGCTTTAGCTGCATTTGTTATTCTTCTGAATCCGAACACAAAGATAAAGTATCTTTCGTTTCCATTTTACCGTAAATTTTGACGTGAAAATGATTTGTAGGATCTTAAGTAGGTAAAGTGATTGTTGCTGTGGATTAAATTCAATTAATGTTCACGGGATTTTACAAGTCTTTGATTTAAACCGAGAAAATAATGGAATCTTTCGCGGGATTTTACAAAATCAAGAAGAATCCGTGAAACAATGATGAATTGTTGTTGAAATCGTTGTTGTTGTTGTTGAAGTTGTAGGGACTGAAAATGTAATATAGGATCACTTTGGAGGGTTAAGGGTTGATTTTTGTGAAATAAGGACCAACGATGCAAATCAGTTTCAACTTTAAGGGTTATTAAGCAACAAAGGACTAATGGCATGTGACAAATGCCAACAGTTATTAATTAATAAACCAAATTTCCCTCCAAAAAAATGTCTTCTTCGTTTTTAAATTTTGAAATTAGGTTACGGTTTTGTTTTCTATCATACAAACTCGTACAGTTATTGCCGGTGAAATGTGAATATACCACGTTGATCGAAAAAGGATTACGATCACAATGGTATAGGTTAGAGTCCATTAATGAACCGGTCACACTCTCGAACCAAAAAAACCAAGAAATTACTTAAAAACGTGTATAGTTTGATTCTGTTGAGTTGCTAATTCGGTTCATGAAAGAGATGTGCTAATCCGGTGGTCAAAGAAATATGCAAATCCGGTTGATAAGTAGTGATGCGTTATCGGCTTGAATAAACAAAAATGCGGAACGGTGGTCCTTTGTGTGTAAATGCTAATCCGGTTGTCAAATAGTGATGCGTATCCGGTTGAATAAGGAATGATGCGTATCCAGTTGATGAAGAAATGATGCGTATCCGGTTGAAGAAAGAAATGCCTATTCGATAGTCAAAGATTTTCTGCATATCCGGTGCCTTTAACAATGATGCGAATCCGGTGGATGAAAGAAATATGCTATTCCGGTGAATTCAACAATGATGCGTATCCGATGCCTTCAAAGATTGTACTAACGTCCTTGTGTCCTTTCTTTTGTCTTTTTGATGCCAACCGTGTGGAGCACAAATAAACCAAGATAAAAAGAAGCTTGAGAATAAGCTCAACTAAGTTTTGAGAATAAGTTGTAAGGAGCTCGAGAGAGAAAAAAAGAAACAAGTAAAAAACTCGTAACTTGATATGTACGAACAGTACCGATACAAGAAGAAGATAAGGAAGAAAAAAAAAACTAGTTAATTTTATCGGTAAGCGAAAAATATATGGTTGTTGTTTCCCTATAATACTAACAGCATATAAAAATACAAAAATAAACGTAACTCAAAAATGTTGACAAATGTGAGTTTGCAAAGAAAAACGTTTTATTGTGTTGAATCTAAACGCTACGGGGGTTATGTCGAGCTTGGGTTCTTTTGTTGGGCAGATTGTTTGGTTTTTTTTCGTTTCCGAAACTACAACAACTTAGAATAAACAAGATATAACATGAGAACTATATCACGAAACCAAATGATAAGAATTACTTTCACTTCACCATGGTAATTACCAAATGTTACTAACCAAGAATTACTTTTACTTCACCATGGTAACCAAGAAAATAGAAAGATGATAAGAAGAAAAGAGAAGGATGAACAAGAGAGAGAAAGTAGAGAGAAAAAGAGAATGGTTAATTCATAAAGTGTGAGAGAAAGTAGAGAGAAAAAGAGAATGGTTAATTCATACAAGTGTGTGAAAAAAACAAATGAGAATCAACACCCTCTCCACACTTGGAGAGGGGTATTTCTACTTGCATATGGCCGACCTATTAAGGCTTTAGTTGGGCCGTATGTTTTTGTTCTTTGGCCGGGCTCTACAATGGACCTTAGTCCGGAACTAGAACAAGATTATATTACGTTCACAAGCCCGTTTACCCTTCTAGCCTATTACAACATACATGAGATAAAAATTGAGATTGATAATATAATTGAGGCTAACACACCAACTATATAACTATCCCACACCCTTGCCATGCACTCATTTTTAGTGCAGGATACCCCTAGTACAATCCTCCGAGCCTATTCTTTTTACGGTTTTCGTAATTTTCTGGTTAAGCCGGACTATTAATGAAGAGCATTGTCACCCCTAAACCAATCGTTACACCCAAATCACCTTTAGCTACCTTTTTGTACTCACTTTTAGTATTTATTGTTTAAACCCAAAGTTAACTTTTAGTGCCCGGTTGCTAGTGTTTTATCCTGTTGAAATTAATGTTTTGGGGACGATGGGATTCATTGGTAGTATTCCTTCTTTATAAGAATTGGGGATGAATAATTTATCTACCCAATAGAGCTCAATAAGCTCCAATGTTATATTAATCCATCTCAAATCGGGTCCATCAGTTAGGATGTGTAAATAATCGAGTAAGTAAAAGTTCAAGTGTATATGGGTGTATCTATAAACCACCATGTTGCAAATTATTTGGTTTAAGAATGGCAGGCGACAAAAGTGTACGTGAAATATGTCGAGAAAAAGAAAGAAAAGAAATTAAGCGGAATATATATATTTATATATTATATATATATATATATTATATATAATATAATATTTAAGATATATAATATATATATATATAATATATATAGTAGGGATCCAGTTGAGAAGTAAATTAAAATAAGAACGTGAGATGAGAAGTACTAAAACCATACAGTTGAAGAGTGCTACGACCTTACATGAGATGGATTTTTATTCATTTAGATGCAACCATTTTTAGTTTCGAACGTTAATTTGATGCGTAGATGATGCAAATTAATTTTTATGATTTTGGCACATGCAGAGGAACAAAAAACAAGAGAAAAAATAAAATGCATATAATATGCGTATATGCATCTAATTAAAAGCTAGAAAACACATTATGATGCGTTATAATGCATCTAAGATTATAGAGATGCATATAATTTAAGTCAGTGCATCTCGAATTATGCGGGTTATTGTTAATTCTTATCCTTCTTCCCGTATTTTAAGAAAACTTCTTATTTGATCCTAACTCTCTCTCTCTCTCTCTCTCTCTATATATATATATATATATATATATATATATATATACTATAATGTTAAAAAAATTATACCAGGGCTACCATATGCTTATGTTTATGTTTATATTAAGGAGTCAATAAAACGAAAAAGAAAGAGTTCGGTTGTAGAGTTTTGTAGAGTTTGTATTTTTGTCCGAGTCTTTGGCTTAGCAACCAATCGACACGTGTTTTCTTATAAATAATTAGTTTAAAACCTCCATCCATATTCACTAAAGTCAACACCCGCAAATATTATCTCATCGTTTCTGTTTCCATTATTGTTATATTACATCACCTACACCCCACAACCGCTTTAAACGAACCTCTTTGACGTAATGATATTATGCTTTGCGCCCTAGCGATGGAGTTTGACCATTACCAGAGGCCTATGGTATAGTTTATGATCTATGAGCAGGGTAGATGAGTGTTGATTTTCTGTTTTCCCTATTATGTTATAAATTTTTATTATACACCCGAATATAAAAGAGAGAATCCCAAACACTTTGTGAAGGGGTGCTAGAATATAGCTTTTCAGTGCTTTTTTAAATTATGAGGTCTTGATGGTTTGTGTTTGTAAAATACTTTAAAGAGTATGGTTAAATGACCCTCATATTGCTATTTGACGCTTGGTAGAACAAGCCTTTGATTGAGGACATGCACTCCCCTCAAGTGTAGGGGTATTTGATGAGGTGTTATTTTATATACTATGTCGGGGTCATTTAACTCCCTAAATCATGAGCAAATTATGCCCAGATTAAGTGTTAATCTATGTTTTATGTTAGGTTGTTTTTGTAGTAGCACTTGTGTGTTGTTGATATGGGGGGTTGGAGAACGTAAATACTGAGTTCTTGTGACTGAGGGCTTATTTGGGAGAAGAAGTAAACATGACAAGATCACGAATTCTACGAAATCAAGAGAATCTCCTTTGAGAGACTCCATGACAGATAAATCATAGACTTAGGGCTGGATTGGAGACGGCGGCTCGCACGATAGAAGCGACCTAGAGGTGTGACTCGCTATCTAGTGTCGGGCGTCTGGGAATAATGCGATGGGGCGTCAGGACGTGGCCGACTTAAAGTGTAACACTCCCTTATTTGAAATATAGAAGCGGAAGCTAATTTGGGGTATTACTTCATGAATCAACAGTCATAATCATAGAAAACGACTCAAAAGAGACGTTTTCGAAATTTCTAGTTATTCATTCCATAATATATTAGTGGTTTTAAAAAGAGGTCCAAAGTACTTTGAAAACATAAAGTTTGAATGGATTAAACAAGTCTGGAGCCCGCTCAAGTCCAATGCTGTACTGTCCTGTGGTTTATCTGTAAATTTGCCTCAATTACATGAGATAAAATGCTATATGGTTGAGTGATAATCACAATTGTTTGTAATGAGAAATGTTTGAAGACAAGTCATTAGATAAAGTGGTCATAATTATGGCCAGCGATTTACATTTGTATAAATGGAAACCTTTTACGTATATATTGCCCTAAGCTCATGCAAGCCATAACATTAAAATGCGCAAGTTTAATTTAAACGCAGCTGAAGATCAACTTCCCTTGAGGAAAGAGTAAATTGGCTCAAAGTTATCTTTTGTTCTCAATTTATTGCGTATTGGTCTTACCTATTGTACGGGTGTATCACCAAGGGAGTTCTGGGTACCCCAATAGAGGTTATCCACAATATTGCGCGTTCACTCGCAGTGCCTGATGGTTTCATGATAAGGAATAGTTATTAGCTGGTAAGAATAGGCAGATGCATAAGGCAAGTAATAGAATAATTCAGATAGCGCATACCCATGTGAAATAACTCTTTCGTATCATGGTTTTTAAGCCCATGTATCTACCCATGGGTATTTAGAAAAACATGTAATGGTGGGACTATGAACTCACCTTTATGCAAGGTAGTTGATTGATTGAAATTTAAATTCAAGATGGGAGGTGTTAAAGAGCGTCGTCACGCCAAACCCTGGGGTAATAGGTCAAGGTATTAGTTCGAGTGTTATATTTCGAAATTTTTTTTATGTAAAGTTCTAGAAGTATATAGAATGTATGCATTGGTTGGATGTTGGGGTGTGGGTTTGGGGATGTGGTGTGTTGGGTGTTGGGGTAGAAAATCTTGCATCGTTGGATTTCTATGTAGGGAGCTCGGTGAGGATTATCCAAGAGGTTCATGTTAGTAAACGTTTAAGAAGCTAGGACACAGTAAAAGTCGTAAAATGTCTAGAACTCGTCTAAACGTACTCTTCCTCACCAACATCTGAATAACCTCGACATGAATTTACAATTATATAGAGATACCGCAGTGGAGATAGTTCATACGATTAACCTAGTTAAATGGATGTTGTTATAGTCGCTTTTTAGAAGTTCTTCAAAAGCTGCGGGATGGTTAAAATCTGATGGTTATATAATATTTCATAAAGTATGAATTTATATTGTTAGTACAGTATGCGGTCCGAATTGTATAACGCGAGCATATACGATGAGGATCGGGCGCTTCTTGTAATAGCAATTCGGACCAGTCTATAATTATTGTGATTATATATTGATGTTATACTTAAGTTTATAGATTGTAAGATAATAAGCATAAGATTTTCTGAATTGCTGTTTAGACGCGCTTCATAGAATACTAAGAAATTGGATTTAGGTTTAACTGTTGGTTTGATTATATATTTTCAAAGTTTAAGAGTCCTTTAATATAACATGATTTTTTCTAAATCTTTTAAAAACAAGCTTAAGATATTTTAATAGCTCGAGAAAAGAAAAAACAGACAGTCTTGGAAGTTATAACTTTAGGATAAATGACGCTATTTTTGGCTCACAAAACTATCTGGCGTGTAATTGTTAGTGAAGAGTTATCAGATATTTAATCACCAATTGTGTAAGGAAAAAAAGTATATACAATCTTTTTTGCTCACATAAAACACTTTCCATATGAGTTTTAAATTTTGACAATCGCAGAATAGATAACTTGCTAAATTTAAGGCGGTATTAGCTTAATAATACATATAAGCTAAAACTAGTTTGACGTTGTACGAGCTTATGTGCTTGAAATGTGAGGTAAATCAGAGAAAGAGCTTGTGAGATCTAGAGAGAATTCTTGATAATCGAGAACAGCGGGTTTGGTTTTGGAAACACAAAGACCATGTCGGTTTTGTTGGATTCAGACATTTTATAGAAATCTGAAGGTGATTCCGTATATACGGATATTAATAGAAAGCTTATGGAAATATCTAAAAAGAGAACACAGGACAGCAAAGAGATCTTTTAACGTAGATACGAAACTTAGTAGATGATCTTACTAAATTGAATAATGGGTTTCGAATTTTAATGAGTGGTTTTGCACGATCGATCTGAAACTCTGATAGTCCGGTTATATTCAGGATTTATTCTTCTTTATTGTGAGATTTACCTTGGGCTTCTTTCTGATAGTTCTAATTGATGAAGTATGGGGATATCATTACCACTTCATTCTCTTATTTGGGAAAATGGATAGGGATCATGATGTTTCGTGAGAAATAGTAGATTATGAGTTAGTTTGTTTGATCGGTTTGGATTTGTAAGAAGTCAGTTATATGATATTTTTAAATACGGTTCTAGTGGGTAGTGATTATGTAGAGAGGATACTAAGTTTAGGTCAGAGTAGCGTTGTGGTACTCTTAGAGATGTAATATTAGCATGGAGAATACGGGGAATTAAAGTTTCTTGACGATAGGTGGGGGTGCAGTTTGTCGCTAGACGGAGTTTATTTTGGCTTGGTGATTGAAGTGGGGTGAGTGGAGGTGTGGTTAGAGGGATAGTATGGTGGTGACTTAAGTGTGGGGTGTGTTGCTTGGTTTGGTGACAAGGTAGGGTAAAAGGAGGGCTAGCATGGTGGTGAATCCTGGTTGTGTGCTTAGCAAGTGGTAGTAGCAAGGTGGAGAATCATGGTGGTTTGCATCGCAAGAATAGTTGGCAAGGTGTGGTGCATCATGGAGAAGGGTGGTTGCTAGGTTAGGTTTTAGTTTAAAACTAGTTTAAGGTGTTCGGGTTGTTTAGGGTTTTCGGGTTAGGGTTTTGGTTTTTAGGACGAGTAGGGGC
Organism: Tanacetum coccineum; assembly: GCA_026074375.1. Lineage (NCBI taxonomy): Eukaryota > Viridiplantae > Streptophyta > Magnoliopsida > Asterales > Asteraceae > Tanacetum > Tanacetum coccineum. The sequence continues at coordinate 62,115 of BQNB010004330.1, read as the reverse complement.
TGAAATGGAGGGAAAGAATGTTTAAATGTGATGCTTAGGAGACTTGTAATATGTACTTGAAAGGTTGTACGAAATCCCTTAGAAAAAATGGAGGGAAAAAGCATATTTTGAATGTTGTGCATTGTCGGGTTGTACTTAGAGTTTTAAAGAGTTGTACTAGGGTTTTGGAGGGAAATATAATTCAAATATTATGCATTGCAACCTTGTACACATGCCTTATTAGATTGTACTTTTGGTTTGTATGTAAACATTACATATAGTTAAGGTTTTGTTATAAATGTTAACGTTTGAAATCCGTTTTGTAATAACATTTTGAAAAGTACGTTAAATAGATAACATATGATAAAATAGAGTTTAAAACATATTGGTTGACATATTATAACGTTTACTGGCTATAAACGTTGATGAAATTGGCATAGGTAGATTGCGTGAGCTCATTTACTTAGGTTATGCAAGTTACGTTGCATAATAGGTGGAATAAAGCAAAAATATTCCCGTGAAAATGTTTGTACTTAATTTAATAACGTTGATATAACCATTGATGACAATTGATTTATTTAAAAATGGATAATTACATAGATGAAAATTGTGGGTTGTTATAGTCTCCCTCCCTTAAAAGAAATTCTCCATTCCCGAGATTTAGTTTGCGATGCCGGGGACGTGAGTGTAGTTTGAGATAGAATAGATGTGGATACTTGGCACGAATTTGATCTTCGCGTTCCCACGTAAATTCTGGTCCTCTTTTAGGGTTCCATCTTACTTTGACTATAGGGATAAGACTTTGTCTTAGTTGCTTGACTTCACGATCCATGATTTATATTGGTTCTTCCACAAAGTTGAGTTTGTCATCGAGCCTAAGATCTTTCATTGGAATGACAAGGGATTTGTCAGATAGGCATTTCTTTAAATTAGAAATGTGGAGGAACGTACCGTGGAGGAGGAGGGTGGGTTGTATCGGTTCGATGCGTGGAGAGGTTGTGTATATGACGAGGACGTTAGGGCTCCCTCGACTCTCCCTTTTAAGGATTTAAATTGATCCAATTGGTACTGGGGGTTAAGCTTTTCCTCGCTTTCCAAATCGTGATGACACCTTTTGAGGTGACATCTTTTACATAACGCGATATTCAACTTGAATTTAAAGGCTTTCGCTTTTCATGGCCGTAACTCCTCTGCCGGTTCTCTTGCAGCTTTGCAGGCATTGTCGAATTTGTACTAATCTTTTATGGTTGTTTCCTGGATCTATCTTCTGGTCGTCCCGTGAGTGGGGATCATCATCCAAACTTTGGCCCTTGCGCAGACAGAGGTGATCGTACTTTCGAACATAAAAGTGCCTCGAATGGTGCTGCCTTAATATGCATGGTAACTGTTAATTGTATGAAAATTTACCAATGGTAAGTGTTTTTCAACGCCGTTCCAAAATCTTAACTCAAGGCTCGAAGCATGTCTATCGAGTGTTTGGTATGGTTCTTTCACTTTGTCCAATTCAGTTTCAGGATTGAATATGATGTACTCATTCTAATTGATGTACCCATCATTCTGAATTGACTGCAGACTCTCGATGTGATATGACTGGTCACGATCTGTGAGTTATGATGTATATCGGCCAACTCTATGGGCGTGAGAAATTCTTTTTATATACACACCTTGTAAGGGTTTCCTTACTATCTTCTCTCTGGTCGGATGAATTGTGCTAGAATTTGTGTCAAGGCAGGTCTACAATGACCTAAATTGTGTCATGTCCGTTTGATGTTTTGGGTAGTTTTGTAACGAAGTCCACTGTTATTCTTTCCCATTTCCATGTAGGAATCTCTGGTTGTATCAGTAAGCCGGATGGCTTCTGACATTCTGCTTTAACTCTAGAACATGTCAAACACTTGCTGACATATTCAGCGATGATCGCCTTTATGTTAGGCCACCAATAGAGTTTCTTTAGATCCTGATACATCTTGTCAGAACCTGGGTGGATGGAATACTTCGATTTATGGGATTCATGAACGATCAAGTCCCTTAAATTACCAAAGAGTGGTAACCAACTTTGATTCTTGATACATCGGGTTCCATTAGGACGTACTTCAAATGCTTTGTCTATTCCTCGTAGGTTCTCAGCTTTGATGTTCTCTTCTTTGGTCTGCTCTCGGTTTGGGCTTTGAGATTTGTGAATGGTAAATTTTGGGTGAAGGGTCATGGCTAATGGATCTAACTCGGAGTGGGTTGATTTCGTTCCTTCTGGCTTAAGGTATTCTGCTTCTACCATTTGCTTTCCAGGATGGTAGTGATTGCTCACAATCGTAGAAGTGTCTAACTCATTGCCATATTCTAATCCACAACGAGTATGTCTATGTTTCAACTGATTTTGATAACAGGATATGTTGAAGGCTTTTATGATCAGTGAAAACACAGTACATTGTGCCTTACAGTGAGTGTCTCTATATTTTAAGAGCGGAAACTAATGCTCCTAATTCGATGGTCGTGTGTTGTTATATATTTTCTTCATGAGGCTTAGAGTAGTCGGGAATGCAATATGCATAACATTTTCTCTCTTTGCATTAACACCGCTCTTCAAGTTGTGTGATGCATCACAATAAAACGAACCAAAGAGTCGCCATAGTTTTTCTGAAAAGTGTAAGATTGGAGCTTCACATAATTGTTTGTCTTTAGCAGTTGGTAATGATGACTCTTAGTTTTTCTCCCAGATATACTTCTTGTTTTTCTGGGTGTAATACAGTCAAAGATCTTTTGCAATCTTCAAAACATCTTGATAATTTCTATGATAGTAAGACCGGCCTGAGTCCTAAGAATTGAGCGTCTTCTATGTGTGTAGTAGGAGATGCCAATGTCTTAACGACTTCAAATGTCTCTCTTTGGCGATGTCAATGTGATTTCCTTTGTACTATACATAATAGCGGGCCTAAGAAGATTGCCGTGGTACGTGTGATCCGCAGAAATCAATTTGGGAGAACTTGGCATACGCATTTTCTCTTTTCTGAGTAATTTTTGGTGTCGCTTAACACTTGTGGTAAGAAATGGTATTCCATGCAAATCTGTGTTTGCGTGTGTGTCGGTTCTTTTGTGCTGGGTTTACTGGGAAGCTGAGATTTGCGGATATTGATCTATTGCAGGAGTGATGAACACTATCACAATTTATCCAAGTATGGTTTACACACACGGTCATAAGATCATGATACAGCAGGCGCGTTAGTTAACCAGACGGCATCATCTTGGAACATTCGTAGTGCTCCGTACCGCTGTTCTGAAAGCAGTCTATTTGAAATATCTTCATTCCCTGACTCTCAGTTGGTTCTATAGCTGGATCTTAAGTCATCTTCGAGAAAACACTCGGAACCTAAACGTTGGTCGACATAGAATCAACCGATCCTGGGTAATGGGTAACGATTCTTTACGGTAAGTTTATTCAGCTCCCGGTAATCGATACACATTTCTAAAGATTGATTAAAAAGAAAGACGGATCTCATCTAAGTGATTCAAAATAGTCTTAATTTGTTCCTCATGGTGTGCGTAAGACATGTCTAGAGCACCATGATAATTCTCTCTAATCACAAATACTTGAGGTAGGGCAGAAGTAAAGGAGGATGATCAGGAACAGGCTTATTTCTGAGATGGCAGAATCTCCTCAGGAAGAAAGAAATATTGGGGATCAAACATTGGTGATGGAGGCAAAACAGTTGGTGGAGCAATAGGAGCTTGTGGTGGTGGAATAGGTGATTCATTATTAGTAGCATTATATGCTTGCATAACCTTCATATATGGATCATCGTGGAAAGGTGAGATGGCTAGCGAGGCCAAAAGATCCTTAGTTAAATCATCTGAAGAGTCAGAAGGGGTGTTTCCCGGTGAGGCTGGGGAATAGTCCGGTGAAGCCGGTATATAGTCAGGAGAGTGTGTAGAGGAAAAAGCATCCTCAACATTGGAATCAGATGGGACGATAATAGGGTAGATATAGTCAGGAGAAGACATAATTCTGTAACAACCCAGTGGAAAATAACATAAGTTATTTATATAATAGTTATGTATCTTTACATACTATTCGGGAAATGCAGTGGCACGGAGGACTTTCTTGGATAGAAAAAGTAGTTATAGTTAAGGTTTTAACCTTGTTCTCTATAACCATTACTCCTGATACCAATCTGTAATACCCCCTTATTTGAATATAGATGCCGGAAGCTAATTTAGGTGATTACTTCATGATTCAACAGTCTAATCATAGAAAGTACGGACTCAAGAGATGTTTTAGAAAAATTTTAGCGATCATTCTTATAATTTATTCGAGTTTTGACATAAAGATGGTGTCGCAGACATAGGGGTAAGTTACGAGTTTTGAGAAGGAAACGAGTGTAAAGTTTGTAGTGAATACAAGTTTGGACGGTTCCTCAAGTCAATGCCGCACTCCTGTGCCATAGTTTGCTCAATTACTGGAGATAACAAGTATTAAGATATCTAAAAAACGGTTGAGTGAAATTCACAATGATTTGTACTGAATAGTTAGACATACAATCATCATAGTGGTAAATATTGCACGGAATACAATTATCATGGGGAAATCGTATTGTATTATTGCACCTTAAGCCTCATGTAACCATACATTAAAATCTGAAGTCGGAAATTAAGACTGAAGGGACTAAATTTGCCTTAAGGAAAGGTAACTTGCCAAGTTATCCTTTGTTTCAAGTATAATGGTGTGGTTACCACATGGTATCGGGTTACACACGAGATCGTAACCCCAATAGATCTGCATACCACATATTCGCGTTTACTCGCAAGTGGCTAATGGTTCCATGATTAAGAAATATTTGCAGTGAAGGCCAAAATTAGGCAATAATATATTAAGGATAGCTTACAGTTGGAAAAATACTTGTATTTGGTTTATAGCATGTATATCCCATAGGGATTTTAGAAAATCATGTAAAGGTTGGGTTATGAATAAACCTTATCAAGGTAGTTGATTGATTTGAAATTTTAATTCAATGAGAGTTAATAGCTCGTCACACAAACCTGGGGAATATGTCTAATAGTACTTAGTTCGAGAGTTTTATATTTCAAAACCTTATTTTATAATGTTTTAAAGTAAATATTCATTTGGTTTATAGTTCGTGAAAATATATATCATGTTCGGGCTTCCATTAATCCAGAGGTAGGTTGTAAACGTTCTGAGGTGCGAGTACACTTTAAATCGTAAATCCTAGCAAACCGTCAAAACGTCTCTACCCCAATGAAAAACCCCTCACATGAAATTATTGTAACGTGATACGTTATAGTATTTAAATGATATGATTTTATCTTTTTAAGTTTCTTCAAAGTTGGCCGGATAATAAAGTTTGTTAAATATATAACCTTTATTGATTTATAATGTTTCGCATTGATCGAATGATAACGCACAAATGTTGTCGGGTCTTTTTAAATAAATAAAAATTAAATCGAGTCTTAAAATAATTTAATTATATTTTTTAATTAATTTAAAAATAATTAATTTTAACTTTTTAAGAATGCTTTAATGTCATATTTACCTTGGTTTTTATATATTTACAAAGTTTTAATCCTTTAAATTACTTTAAAAAGCTTAACGTTAACTTAAAAATGGCCAAAACAGCCCCTTGGAGTTATAAGTTTAGGATAATTACATTTTTGGCACAAAACTATATAATTTCATAAAGTTACAATATATACCCTTGTGTATGAAAAACGTATCATTTTTAGTCCAAAAACCATGCAACAAGTATTTTTGAAATCCAAACTTAATTTGCAGCTTATAGCTTATTAAATAAGTAAAATAAAGTTACTTTTACGAGCCTATAGTTATAGAAAGAGTTGTGGCTAAAAAATCATAAATATGGTGCACGTTTGGTTAGGGGAAAACCAAACCATGTGGGTTTGTGGTTCAAGACTTAAACAAGTGACTTATATAGAATCTAATAAAGCTTATGAATGTTCTAAAACAAGTCAAGAGCTTATAGAACAAGTAGAAGACTTACAAACTTGAAAACATGTCGAAAATGAGGGTTTTGGTTCGAATGACTTGTAGACGAGTTCTAAGGCTTCTTCTTCTTAATCCTTGGCTTCTAATATGATTTAAGGACTTCACTTCTCTTTTAGGACATGGTTAGATCATGATTTTGAAGTAGTATGAAGTTTTGATGGTGAATTTAAGAAGTATGTATGTTTTCGTGTATATATTGGGTAAATTTAGGAGTAGTGGCCAAGTTTACATGGAGTAGGGGTGGGGGGGGGGGGGGGGGGGAGGTGGGGGGGGGTGGGGGTACCGTGTGTACTCGGAGGGTGGCCAAGGGTTCTTGTTGGTGTACCAAGGTGTTGGTGATGGGATGTGTAGGGTGCTAGCTAGGTGTGTGACTAAGGTAGTGTGGGGTGGTTGCCTGGTGGTGACAAGTAGATGAAGGAGGCTAGCAAGGTGGTGTATCATGTGGTGCTTTAGCAAGGGTAGTAGGCAAGGGGATGGTGAAGCATGGTGGTGCTTAGCAGGATAGTACGGCAAGGTGGTTGCATGGGCATGGTGAAGGGTGTGTAGTGCTAGGTTAGGTTTTAGGTTAATACTAGTTTCACAGCCGTGTATGGGTTGTTTAGGGTTTTCGGGTTAGGGTTTTGGTTTTTAGGACGAGTAGGGGCTGAAATGGAGAGAAAGAATGTTTAAATGTGATGCTTAGGAGACTTGTAATATGTACTTGAAAGGTTGTACGAAATCCCTTAGAAAAAATGGAGGGGAAAAAAAGGCATGTATTTTGATGCGTTGAGCATTGTCGGTTTGTACTTAGAGTTTTAAGAGGAGTTGTCTAGGGTTTGGAGGGAAATATAATTCAAATATTATTCATTGCAACTTGTACATATGCCTTATTAGATTGTGAATTTGGTTTGTATGTTAAATCATTACATATAGTTAAGGTTTAGTTATTAAATGTTAAGTTTGAATTCCGTTTTGTAATTAACATTTTGAATAAGTACGTTTAAATGATACATATGATAAAATAGAGTTTAAAACATATTGGTTGACATATTATAACGTTTACTGGCTTTTAGCACTTGGATGGCATTTGGAGGAAATACACGTGACTTGGGCTCATTTGGAGAAGAAACAGACAAGATTACGGACCTACACCAAATCTCTTAAAGAATCGGGTTCACAGAGCGTGGAGACGACGTCGCAGGCATAAAGCGACGCCGTCGTGATCTATCTAGTAACGGCGTCAGAAATCTAACGACGACGTCAGGTCGTGGTCGACTTAAAGAGGATCTAGAATCATCTACATGGTGACAGCGTCAGGACTTCAAAGCGACACTGTCACAGCGATTTTCCTATATATATTAAACTGATTTTAGGGTTTTAAGTATGTAACTTTGTATAACTTTTAGAAGATGAACCCTAGTCATTCTAGCAGCTTTTTAGGTCGTTTTAAGGCCTCAAAACCCTATTGTAACTACCTTCAATCCATGTTTTAATCAAGTAAGATTGTTTGTCATTAATCATTCAATATGTCTATGTGTTGTTTGATTGATTCATGTTCTTGCTTTATCTTTAACATGCTAGGCTAAACCCTCCTTTGTATTTACTTATGATTGCATGAAACTTAGGTTGTAGATCCTTTTGATGTTGCTTCTTGTTGATGGATGTGCGCGTTAGGCTCTAGAAAACTAGCCATAAGATATTAAATTGGCATAGACGTCTAGGGAAACGCGAGTGTGTAGAAAGGATACCATCGGTAACAGTCTTCATACTACCTTACCCCTAATATGGTTGATCCCTCTTAAGATATTTCACATGCATTTAATATACTCTTAGGGGCCTTGTAATAGTCTTCATACTACCTTACTTGTGCGTTGCCCTAACGGAATATTAAATAGACGGCGGGTTCGTGTAATCCGTTCATGACCTAGGAAATACTTACACAGATCATCACAAGTGTGACAAAGCAACAGATCTAGGAGAAGCAATCTGAGGAGTAGTGCATGATTAGGTAAATACATCTTTTTATCATAAAGTTATCACCAGTAGTTTAGATTATATTTAGTTTAATTAGCTAAAACAAACCAACCTCTCAAAACCATGATATTTACTTGCTTTCTTAAAAATATAAAAACACAAAAAGAATCTTCTCTCAACCCCTTAGAATTCTCTGTTAGACCATGTTCGAGCCTTCCCAAACTATTCCCCTGGAGAACATTAACAACCCCCGAGTCTTGCCTATACTACACTATAACGATCAGGTACACTGCCTAAGGGATTGTAAAACTTCCTTAAGTCTTTGCACCCTCACCTACAGAAGTTGGTTGGTTCACTCTAAATCTAGTGTTGTTTTAGCGCTTTGAGTATCAATTTCTACATGGTATCAGAGCCAGGTTGCTCTATACCAAAGTTCTAAATCGGTTTTAAAATTAGGATTTTCTATCAAAATTTGGGGGTTTTAATCTAAAGGTTAGATCATGGTCTTAATTGGTATTTTCAAGTGGTTTGAGTCTTAAATTTGTTAGATCTGGTGATTAATTGGTTTTTTGAGAAATTATGGTTTCTCAAAATTTGGGGGTTTTATTGATCGTGGTGTTATAGCTCTATTAGAGCTTGTGTACAATGATTAATCACAATTAATTACTATTTTTGGTTAAGAATTATGGTTTACTGTATCAAACCCCAATTAAGGTTAAAAGTGTTTGATTCTTGGTCAAATTATGATCTAATTGATCTTTATTGCAACGTTCTTGCAATCTTGTGTTAAAACCCTAATATCAAAATTAGGGTTTCAACCAGTCTTGATCAATTAGTCTTGTTTTTTGAAGAATTTATTATTTCTAATTTTGTAGTTGTGTATTTTCAGGTTGTTTTCGTTGTGCTATCAAGGTTGTGGATCTTCTTGATCTTTAAGTTGTTGCTACGCGTGCACTTAACAAAACCTTTCACTTTTCTCTTAGGAATTTTTTTTCTAGTGTTTTTAGAATTGGTGTAAGGGATAGGTCAAGAGATTGATTGATTTGTTGTGATTAGATTTGGATATTGGTGGTTTGAAGGAGTTGGTGGTTTCTTAATTCTGATATAAATCCATTTTTTTATTTAAAATTTTTTTCTTATCAAGAAATATTGCCTTGACGTACTTCCTTGAGAAACAAGGAATCATGGTTGATCTTGATAAGCTTTTTGGGTACATTGTTTATATCAAGATCTAGCTATTACCCAAAAGGTGATTTGTTGTTTTGTTCTTGCAATCTTGTTGATGTGTTGCTTGTTGTTTCTAATTTGTTCCTTATTTGTGTGTTATCATGGTTGATGGTGATAAGCCCCCTAGAGGAGACCCTAAGAAAAAAGGTGTTGAGGGGGGTCGTAGTGAATTAAAACTTGATATATATGACCCTATTTATTTTCACCCTCAAGACATTGGTTCTTAGTTGATTACCTTCAAGCTTGAAGGTACTGAGAATGACAAGGTCTGGTCTGCTGTTGTGTAGTTGGCATTACACACAAGAAATAAAAGTGGATTTAAATAAATAGGAAAATATGTTAGAGATATTAATGATGGGCCTTTACAAGAACAACGGGACAAGTGTAATGTTGATTGTTTTATCTTGGTTGTTGGGTTGTGTGTCACCAAGATTTGTATAAGGGACAAATGTTTTGTAAAAATGCTAAAAATGTTTAGGATGAGTTAAAAGAGACATACGATAAACAAGATGGTTCTATTATCTATAATCTGCATCATAAAATATATACTTTAACTCAATCTGGTATGTCATTGTCTGAGTATTATCATGAGTGCAATTCCTTGTGGAGGCTATTTGATTCACTAGTCGATCTGCCTACTTGCACTTGTGAAGGTAGTCCCAATCTTAAGGAACATGCTCAACTTCTCAGGTTGATGTAGTTCTTTATCTGACTTGATGATGTGTTTAACTCTGTTAGAAGTATTATTCTTACTACTGAACCTATACCTGATGTTGAATCTGCTTTTGCTACTCTCTCTAGAGATGAGTCACATATGAATAGTCATTCTTCATCTAAAAATGTGAAAGTTGGACCTTATGCCTTTGCAACTAGGCCTAGTAATAGCAATTGGAACTCAAACAGGAATAATACTAATAATAATAACAATAGAAAGTTTGGCAGGGTATCAAACTTAGTTCTTAACATGTAAATGATAAGGGCATACTATTGATAGATGTTTTGAGTTGGCAGGTTATCCACCTAGGGTTAAAAAGGTTAATGTGAATCAAAATAATGTGAACAATGCGCATATTGATGATAATAAGGCTGATCATAGTAAGAGTATTGCTCATACTCTTACTAGTGATCAATATCAGAGATTGATGTCTTTGTTAAGTGATACAGGTAATGCTAGTAAGTCTCATGCTAGTATTGCAAGTACATTTATGGTTTCAAATTATGTTATAAGTTTTTTCTCTTGTATATTTTTCAATTTTATAAGTACATATAGTACTTACATTGGATGGATTATTGACTTAGGAGCTAGTCAACATATCACCTATTGTGCCACGTTTTTATATGATATAATTGATGTTATTCATTTAAACTTAATTGTTGCACATCCCAATGGGACTGTTGAACAAGTTAAGCAAATTGGAAATTTTAAACTTGGTAATAATTTGATTGTTAAAGATGTGTTGGTAGTTCTTGGATACAAAGTCAGTTTGTTGTTTGTTCATAAGTTGTCTAAGGATAACAAAGTGGTTGTTAGTTTTATTGAATCTATGTGTAAAATTCAAGATTTAACTCAAAAGTTCCTGATGGGGACTGGTAGTGAGAAAGGAGGTCTTTACTTTTTTATGAAGTTAAAAAAAATAATAATTAGTAATATAAAAACTGGTTTGTGTCCTAATTCTATATGCATAATAGTACATTGGTCATCCTCAAATCAGGTTTTTATTGTTGTATCTTACGAAGTAACATTAAAGGCTTACTCATACTAGTTATGGACCCCGTGATGTTTGTCACTGAGCCAAACATAACAGGGGGCCATTTCAAATTAGTGAACATAAATCTAAAAATTTAGGTGAACTTGTTCATTTAGATGTTTGGGGACCATACAAAGTCACTAGTAGAGAAGGTTATATGTTCTTTCTGACTGTTGTGGATGACTATACAAGGGCAGTGTGGGTTTTTTAATAAAAAGTAAGGTTGAAGTTTTTGATCACATTGTTGATTTTACAAGTCTAATAAAAAACCAGTTTGAAAAAAATGTTAATGTTTTCAGGAGTGATAATGGTACAGAGTTTGCAAATAAAAAATTTGAAGATTTTATGAAAACTAATGGGATTTTTCATCAAACTACTTGTCCTTATACTCCACAACAGAATGATGTAGCAAAAAGAAAACATAGGTATTTATTAAACACTTAAAATAGTTGAAACTTCTTATTTTACTATATAAAATAAAAAATAATAACAAAAAGATAAACTAACACCTAAAATTAGAATAAATAAACTAACTAAAAATAATAGGAGCAAAAAATCCATAGCAAAAATGATAGAAAAAACTATAAAACTCTAAAAAACACTAAAAAGAAACTAACCACAACATGATTAAGACCCATCAACCCGGTCAACTCGCCTCATATTACCCACGCACACCTCCAACCCAAGGCCATGACCCTCCGACCCCACCACCCCCAATACCCACACCACCCCCTCACCCCTAATTCCACTACCACCCCCCACCCCCAAACCCCCCCCTCACTAATACCTTACCACCCTGCACCCCTAACCCCCCACCAACTACAGCCCACCACCGCCCAAACACCCCACTCCCCCCCCCCCCATCACTCCCCCCCCACGCACGTCAAACCCCCCAACCATCTACTTGAGCAACGCAACTAAACACGCGAACCACCCACCACACCCATAGCTAACCCCCTTACTCTCAACACACAAACCCAGAAAGGGCCCCTCATGGTTCAGGGGTTGCCTTTAAACATTGGACTGAAACAACATCAACGCTAACTGCAACTTCCGTTGGATTACCAAGTTTAACCTACTGTTTGTGTATATGGTATAAGTCCCTTATGAGTTAGTGTAAAAAGACTGAACTAGTCTCCTTGCATTTAAAGACTTTTGGCTGGTTGTGTTTTTCAACTGTTTTAAATGAGTCTGGTAAATTTGGATCCAGATTTGATAAGTGTGTTTTTGTTGGTTATGCTTTTGATAAAAAAAGGATATAAACTTTTTAGTTTGGATCCAAGAAAGCTTTTGTTTTCCAGAGATGTGAAGTTTTATGAGACAGTGTTTCCTTTTAAAAACAGTTCTTTCACTAATAATTTGAATTTAATAAAATGGAATAAACAGACTAAATATATTATAGCAGTCAGAAACTAATGAGCCATGTAATGATGGGGAGACTGTGCAAACATTTGTGGTTACTGAATTGCACCTACTAGAGTACTAATTAACCAGAGTCAACACTGAGAAAGTGTGCACTAGCGAAAGACAATACACAACATGAAACACTTGTTTCAATGTATGATTTAGACAGTGTAGATGTCACTGGTAGTACACTAGTAGGAAGGACATTAGGAAAGAAAAGTATGCAACTAAAACTAGTGTTTCTAAAGGTAATCAAGAGTATGCAACTGAAACTCCTGTTTCTGAGGGTATACAAAGTACTTCATTGAATGATGATGAGTATATATCTGAGGATGAAGACATTGAGCTTTTGTTAATTATTAGTGTTACCAGAACTAGCAGCAGGTCAAACTGTTAGGAGAACTAGTAGAAAACATGTTTTACCCTCAAGATATAATGATTATGTTTTAAATAAGAATGTGAAATATGGTATAGACAAGGTAGTTAACTATGTTAATCTGAGTTTAGACAATTATGTTTGTACTACTAATCTAAATAAGGTACATGACCCTGTTACTTATCTTGAAGTTGTTAAAGATAGTAGATGGGTTAATGCCATTAAACCTGTAAATAGAAGCTCTTAATAAAAATAAAACATGGGTAAATAGTTAGACTTGCCTAGAAAGAAAATCTATTGGAAGAAAATGGGTTTTAGGGAAAAAATAAGGATTGTCTAATGGTAACTGTAAGAAAGGGTTACAGGCTTGTTGGTTGGCCAAGGGGTATAACCAAAGAGAAGAATAGCTATGAGGAGACATTCCTCCTATAGTCAAAATTGTCATGGTTAGGTTTGTATTAAGTATAGCACTAATAATAAATGGCCTTTAGACAACTAGATAATAAAATGCTTTTTATATGGAGATTTTAGAAAAGAATGTTTTATATGAACTTACCTGAAGGATATTCTGATAAAAATGATTAAAGGGGTTGTAAACCAGTTAAGTCTTTATATGGTTTAAAACAGGCTCCAAGGAAATGGAATGAGAAATTGGTTTCTGATATAGATTGAATCAAGGGATTGTGCAAAGTATGAATAAATTTTACTATATTTGTTTAAAAAGCTGAGAAAAAAAAGAAGAAAAGATGTTATTTTGTTTTGCTTGTTTAATGTGGATGACATAATTGCGATTGGGAATAACTTGGATGAAATAAACAAATTCAAATAGTTTTTGAGTACCAAGTTTTTAATCAAAGAATTGGGAAAGCTCAAGTATTTCTTGGGAATTAAAGTGTTAGATACGGTTAATGGTATATGTTTAACTCATAGAAAATATTGCATTTAATTACTTTATGAGTTTGGAATGTTAGCTTATAAGCCTTGTAATACCCTAATAGAAGCTAATCTTGAGAATAAAAAGGTCATTTCCAAATTTGGAGATGATGAACCTTTTACTGGTATAACACATTATCAAACATTAGTGGCGAAGTTAATATACTTGACTATGACAAGGCCTGATATATCTTATGCAATTCACTGCTTAAGTCATGTCATGCATAGTCCAATGAAGTCTCATTTGAGACTTGCTTTTAGGTTTCTAAGATACTTGAAAAGGGAACCTGGATTAAGAATTACTTTTAAAGAAAGTAATAATGCAACTTAAAGAGTGTTTGTTGATTCTGATTGGGCAAAGTGTAAGGTAACAAGGAGGTCTGTTACTGGATATAGTGTGTTTCTGGGAAATAGTCTTGTTTCTTGGAAAAGCAAGAAACAAGATGTTGTTTCAAGGTCCTCAACTGAGGCTGAGTACAGAACAATGTGCAATGTCTGGCTGTGAAGTTTTGTGAATAAATTGATATATGCTTACTTGTAGAGATGAACTGTAACAACAGTTTTGCAATTCAAATATCTGCAAATCCTGATATGTATGAGAGAAGTAAACACTTTAAAATTGATTTAGATTTTCAAAGGAAAAAAAATGCAGCAGGATTTATCAAACCAGTGAAAATTAAAACTAAGGATAAAATAGCAGATCTTTTCACAAAGGGGTTACCTGTTTCTGACCATAACAGGTTTTGTTCTAGTCTTGGTTTGTCAAGTGTGTTCTAGGTATAAAGCTTATGGGGGAGTGTTGGATGGTAAGCTTTCTCCCAAACACATGGGGCTTGTGGTCATTCCAGGAAAGTTAAAGCATGAAGTATTTCTGTGTTTAAAGTTGAAGGGTCCAAGTTGTCAAGTCAAGAAGAGTTCAAGGGTCAATGTGAAAGTTTCTTGTGCAGGGCTATATAATGCCTTTCTCTCATTCTTTTTCTAGTTAGTCAAGTTTTCAACTGTGTGTTTTAGTCTCTCTCTCAAATCTGTCAGTGACAAACCCTAGTTTGTAATCAGTTGTTTTTTGTTTTTTGTGTATGTATTGTAAAACTTTAAGGCTAAATCTTTTAGTCATTCTTATAATAAAAAAATGAGTCAAGTAGAGATTGGTTGGGTTCATTCTAAATCTGGTGTTGATTTAGGGCTTTGAGTATCAATTTCTACAGTCTCTCCATTCATACTTCTTTTATAATTAGAACTAATTACCCCTAAAACATAAGCTATTTACTATAAATGCCACGATTTTTGAGGGTCCGGGACCCTCCCCGTCCCCTAACGATGCATTCGCGAGTTTTTTTAATAAAGAAAAGTAAACTAAAAGGAAGTAAAGTGTTTCAGCTCAATTTTGGAAGAAACACTTTACTTTATAAACTAATCAAATTACACTACTTTTTCATTCATTTTTCTTTCATTTTCTTCCTTAATTGCAACTCAAGAACACAACTTTTTCTATTTCTTTTCATTTTCTTTCCTTTTCTTCCTTGGCTCATACTTGAGAACACAGTGTAATAGTTTCGCCACTGGTGCGACACATAAAGATTTTGTATACTCCTTCGAAGAATGCACCCGTATATGGTTACTTGAGGCTTTCTTCTCCCTCTTTTGCCAATAGCCCAAAAAATATATATACAAAAGGACAATAGACTACAAAAATGTTGTTTGGTCTTTGAGATTGGTGAAGGTGATTTTTTAAAATACTCATCTTACTGCTTTCGATTCGATCTAATTCAGTCAGCTAATAAAGACCATTTTGTATGCCATAGCTTAAACTTTGATGCACATCCGTGTCATTTGTATATGGAACTACATCGAGTCCTAGACATGTATAGTTATAGTGAAAATTTGTCAAGCCCGTGAGATGTCATGGGTTATTTATTTTAACACCCAACATAGTGTGAATCTTTTTTCTTCAAAATGATTGATTAAATCTAATTGTATGCACACACGTATTTAAAAGTAACTTCAATATGGTATATGGTATCTATAGAACCGAAAATGGGTTTTACTTTACGAGAAGAACATATAACGACCATGCGTTTTAGTGCATTTTGACATTCAAGGGCTTTTTATTTGTAAAATCGATAAAAGTATCAACATGTAATTTTCTAGTTTAATAGAAAGTAATAATTAAAAACTAATATCCCATGACGGACATCGGTGATGCAAGAATTTGTTTCGGGTATTAACTTTTTTAATAGATCTTGAAACTGACATGCACTTAGTATTAAAACTCCCTAAAAATAAAAGAAAAAATATTGTTTTTACAATAGTGATGCCGCTTATAGGGTATGCACATACATAACTTCTTTCAATACATTTCCATGATGACGGATTAATCCAGAACACCCGAATCAACATGTCCTCTAAAACAATATTCAAGGTCGAAAATATAAACTCTTCGTGTGTCCTGGATAGCATATTTATGAGTTCATACAAACTTTTTAACTAAGAAATGTTATGCTCACTTTTTATTTTAAGCATTGTGAGCTTGATTAAGTGACACTGAATTGATACACATGTCAACCACATTGACCGCACACATTAAGCGCCAACGACCACATACACCTCTACCTTTTATCGTGACTGCGTAAATATTTTGTGAGGGTATTTAATAATAGTCGTGTAATATGATTGTCATTATTATCTTGTTGTCCGATCATGAGTTTCCAAGTTATCTTTGGCTCAAGCCCTTATCCCCTTGTATCTATAATACTCTTACATTGCAGAGAATGGGCAGGCAAATCAATTAGCCTCAATATGTGATTTCACTAAATTCTATCATGGTAATCGAGCCAACTCTAAACCTCTATCAAATTATACGCTTAATCCAAAACCGCAAATCTTTGTTGCTACTTGCTTTTCTATATTTATTTAGTGCTACCGCTGCTTATTTATTGCTATCCGTAGTCATTGTCGCTGCTATATTTGTTGTTATCTTAGTTGTTGCCACTGCTTACTATTTATTTTTTTTATCAATTTTTTGTTCATTGTTGTTGCTGCCAATTCATACACAAAGGAACAATATGCAATACTCATTCATGCAACATACCCCACAACAAGCTTTATGAGCTAGTTCTTTTCCTCAAGCCCAACAACTTGTCAACTATATGTATGTGCAAACAAGCCCAAGCCCAACACCCATTTTATGCCAAACATTCTCACAGGCCCAATTAGGCATAGCCCAACCTCAACACCAGGCCTACTCCGCCTCTTTTCCAGTTAGTTTTAGTTTGGATTCCTGACAACTTTTACGGACATACTAACATGTTTAATTCTGAACCTCAAGCTACTATTCTTCCACAAGCATTTCAGACTATGACTGCTCAAGATCCCTCTTAGAATATGGACACCGGAGCATCTTCTCATTTGGAGGACAATACAGGTATGCTCACTTCTTTTAGTAATTCAAGCATTTATCCATCAGTATTTGTTGGCAATGATAACTCTATTCTTGTCACTCATACCGGACATAGCATCTTACATACATCTTTCAAGCCTCTTCAACTCAATCATATTCTTGTCACACCTCACATAATTAAGAATTTAATTTATGTTCGTAAATTTACCCGTGACAATGATGTTTCCGTTGAGTTTGATGCTTATGGTTTTTCTGTGAGGGATTACCAAACCTGAAGGATTCTTCTCCATTGTGATAGTACGGGCGACCTTTACCCGGTCACTCAACAATCTTCGTCTCAAACTCCCGTTGTTTTACTTTCATTTAGTTCCACTACATGGCACAGATGCTTGGGTCATCCCGGAGACGATGTGCTCCGTCGTTTAGAGTCAAGAAATTTAATTTCATGCCGTAAATCAAAGTTGTCTGCTTTGTGTTATGCATGTCAATTTGGTAAACATGCTAAGCTTCCGTTTAATAATCCTGAGTCTTCTGTTCATTCTGTGTTTGAAATCATTCACTCGGATATATGGACATCACCAATTCCGAGTGAAAGTGGAATTAAATATTATGCTATATTCTTATATCATTTTTCGTACTTTGTTTGGGTCTATCCTTTGCACAAAAAATCTAATTTGTTTGATAATTTTGTTGCTTTTCGTGCTTATGTCAATAAACAATTTAATGTCGACATCAAGGCTTTGCAGTGTGACCATGGTGGTGAATATGACAACACCCGTTTCCATGACCTTTTCCGCCAAAATGACATACAATTTTGGTTTTCTTGCCCCTCAGAACTCGCAACAGAATGAAAATACCGAGCGAATGCTTCGCATCACATTAATAACCTTATCCGCACATTACTCTTTCAGCTCACATACCTCATCTTACTAGGTGGAAGCTCTTAATATGGCTGCTCGCCTTTTAAATATATTACCTTCTACCGCTGACTCGCCGAAACCTACACCTTAGAACTCATGTATATATGATACGAATAAACTCAAGGATGAGAATCCGCGAGACCAAGTAAACCGGAAGCAGTAGAGAGAAACTCCGGGTCGTTATGTCCCAACGAGGCTAGAGATGGAAAATCGCAAGACGATTGATGATTTGTGTTTGGATGTCACAAGGAATTATTGGGCACAGAAACTGATAAAAATAAGCAAAAGCACATAAAAATAGCAAAGAGAATAAGCTGGAACAAGGATCAAAACTTAGAAAAGGCAAAAACAATTTAAAACTTCTACAATAAGGCACGAATAAGCTCGAATAAACTTAAGACAAATCTAAATAGGCTAAACTAACTCTAAATAAGCAAACACAAAAAGCAATTAAGCTAAATTAAACAAGATAAACACGACAGTACTAACAATAGTACTAACAGTTTTAACTACCAGTACTAACTTGGAGTTAGTACTTAGCTGAGGTCTACAAGTAGTAACTAAGCTAGGCTAAGGTTAGTACTGCTAGGCTAACAAGACTTAAAGAAATAATAAATAAGCAAACAAGCTAAAACAGAAGTTTACCTAACCTTAATAAGCACTTAGTAATTGGAATAAGCAACTAGAATAAACTAAAATGATAAATAAGCTAGAAAACTAAAACTGATAAACTCTTAAAATTATTTTGAAAAGGGCAAATAAGCTTAAGTAAGCTTATCCTTAAAGAAGGTAAAGGAAAATGGTTAATATGCTCTAAAAAAACTAAGAAATCTTTATAAGCAAAGATAATAAGTTGATAAGCTAAATAAACTACAGTATTAACTGAAATAACTACCTAGAACTAACTTTAAAGTTAGTACAGCTAGTGTTTAAGTTTAATACTGATCCTAAAATCAACTAGCAGTAACTATACTTGAGTTAGTACTGCTTGTTCAAACAGACTTTAACATTTCCAAAATCATTTTATTCAAACTAATTAAAAACAGATTATCAATAACAGAGTAAAATACTTATAGCAAATATCAATCATAATAAGCACTTAAATAAGCCATAAATTGGTCTAAGCATTAATTAACCTAAAAACTAACAGTGTTAACAAAATGGAACTAACTAGTTCTGCAATAAATAATTTAAAGTAAGAAAAAGAGAGACTTACAACACCCTTGTCTTGTATTTTGTTCAAAACAGGCTAATTCCAAGACAATCTACAAGCTCTAACTTGTTAGAAAACAAGTTAGTAAAGAGTCCAAAAGGCCCACCAAACTGCTTATCATCCAAAATAAGCTGAGGAGTATTGAGAGTGGAATTTTTTATGATTTTCTTTTAACTACTTAACTTTTTAGATTTACTTGATTAAGGTAGCTTAGAAACAAGCTGTACTGATTGCTTTTTGGAACACAAAACAATATAAGTAAGAACCTTAACACTTGAAATTGTAAATTGATTTAAAACTCAAATTGCATTAAAACTTGAAAGTTTTACAAAGCTGAAAGTAAAAGCTGTAAGCTGAAAGTAAAAGCTGTGTTATTCTAAGATTAACTAGTTGCCTCAAAGGCTTACAAAAAGCTCTATTTATAGCCGAAGTCTTGACATTGCAGCTTGTGCATCTTGGAGAGCAAAAACGAAGTGTGCATGTTGTGTGGGAGGTGAAATCCAAACAACTCCAGCCTTTGATTTCATTTGTGCTTCTTTGGAGTCAATCTTAGCCATTGAAGATACTTGGGAAAGGTGAGGGATTGCCAACATGGCTTTTATACAACTGGGGGGGTTGGTAGTAGGGTGGATGAAATGATTTTGGCTAGGGAGAGAAGTGGTTTTGCAGAGGAGAAGGTATGGGGCGACATACCAGTTGTAACTGGGTTTTGGGGCGGGAAAGAAGACTTTTTGGGGGAGTTAGCAGTTTGGTCCCCTGAAGATGTATAACTTAAATGCAATATCTACTCGGTTGGCAACTTTGACCCTTGTCTTTTTAATCTTTTGTAATACAACTTTAGGCTTGGCTTTTAGCCCCTCAATTGTATTTCTTCATTTTGATGACTTTTGACTTTGTCCTTTCCACTCCGTGCTTGGATTTGTTTGTCTTTGGTTTTGCTCTTTTTCTTGAACATCCGTTTCCTGCACAATACAAATGCATACATACAAATACAATGTATTTTTGGTATGTTTTTAGTCATTTTAGGACCAAGCTATAGTGGAACATGGATGTGTATTTAAACACATATCAAAATCCCCCATACTAAGGTATTGCCTTTGTCCTCACGCAATGTTATGAATAAAACACCAAGAAAACTAAGAATCTTGAACTCCCTCGACTAATTACTTCAAAAAGTAGCAAAGTGTTCGTCAAGGGAAACAAAAGAATAATTAGTTTTGACAAGTCCCGTTTCACCATTTTTTATATGTGCACTACTATTCCTAATATTTTTGGATTTTTCTATTTCTTTTTTTTTTTTTATTTTTTTTTAACTACTTTTTTGAACTTCCTTTATTTTATAAACACTGGGATCATAGAATGAGAAGCGTCCGTTTAACTATGGATGTCCAGACGGATAAATTCATCGTCCCCGATTTTTCACTAGATCCAAACCAAGCAATTAAACAAGATCATTTGTCAATATAAGTCTAAATGTTAAGCACTCATACTTATGACTTGTGAACTTTTAACTCCCAACATGGATATATGATTTAAATGTGTGTGCTCATTTCGACTCAACCATAGATCAACTTATTTCCATAGTCGTAATTCAAGATGAATCAAGACTCAAAGCAACAACTTTTTAGGACCTTGTAACCTGATTTTAAAGAACGAAAATTTTACTGTAGAACTTTTTGCAACATCTTTATCATTATAATCATAAGTTCTTAAAGCTAGGAATGCGTTGCTTAGTTTGAACACCTACCTAGGCCTCGCTCCCTCTCCTCGTAGGATACCAACCAACGACCGGTGTTCTTAGTTTGAAAACCCACCCCGTTGCTAGCGTAGTGGGAAATCACATCAACACCTTCTTCCTAAAATGGCTAAGGATAGGTGTCTTAGTTTGAACCCTCACCTAGACCTTTCTTCTAAGTGAGATATCACAACACACCAAATCCTTAGAAGTAAAGATGTCTTAAGTGAACCCCACCCGTGGTTGCGAGTGGGATACACTGACAACATCTTTTACTAGCTCCACATGATCGAATGTATGCTTCATTGGCATAATTACAATATTCGTGCATTTTTGCATTCATACTTCATTCATGCTTCTTTGGCATTTTATATTTACTAAGAACAGAGAAAACTCGTTTTAAAGAATCAAGTTACAAATTTGAAGCTTTTTCTAAAAACATCGATTGACTTAGTTGAATTGAATTGAGTACGTATGATTAGGCGGATTAAAAGCTAATGGGAGAAAAAAAAACACAAGTTACCATAAAGTTATTTAGAAGAATCTAGCTTAGCACATAAACTATTAATATTTTAACTCTAATCTATCTTGTTCTTCACCGTCGCGAAAGCTTAGCTTACAATTAAGGAACAAGCTAAGGCTTAAACAAGCCCGAATCGTGTCAAAAAGTATTCGCATTCTACCCATTAAGGAAAGACGAAACTGTCGACAAAACCACTTGATATTATTTTGAAATTTTTAATTTTTCATTTTTTTTTTTGGCATTTTTTTGCAAAAATTTGGTGGTGAAAACGGAATTATACATGAAAACAAAACGGCTGCCAAGGCAAAATCCGACATTGAGATCCCCCCCCCCATACTAGAACTAAACATTCGTCCCGATGTTTTGAAAGGGGCCTTGGTACGTAAATCTAAGCCGTTTATAAAGTTGCCATAAGATAAAACGTTAGTTGATTAGATTTGGATAACCGGATTCCTAAAATAAGCTGAGGATGTGAAACTCTGATAAAAATACAGCACGTAGAGTTCTTCACAATTCGGAGCAATCCTGGACAATTAACAACACAAACAACGAAAACACGGTAATGGAAAGAAACAAACTCCATACCACAAGAAAACACTTATTCAATTTTAACACAATACTACGATAAGCTGGGGTAGCCTCCCACGAAAGCGCTTGTTTAAGTCACTATGCTTGACCCGTCACCTGAATTTTATTGGACATATGGGAATTTGGAGGATCCGGGACTACCAATTGTTGAACGTCCCTCCAAAGTAGTGCTTTTAAAAAAAAAAAACGATTACCATATGCACTTTGAAATTTGACCTGAATGTTGAGATTAACTCGATGGTGCCATATGGAAAAAACTTGGTTACAGTGATGTCCTGACCAACGGTCTTAAGCTTGCCCGAGAAACTCTTTTAATCTATGAGTTAAAGAGGAGACTCGATCATCCGCCGACGTAAAAACGCGGTTCTTGATCTGGAAGTCGTGAATCCTCTTGTCTTTTCTTTATAGATCAAAGAGTTCTCATAAGCTTCATCACGGAGCTCATAAGTTCATTCAGTTGCACTTTAATCCTATGGTCACCAATCGGTTTTTCATATCACAGTTTGTATGTTTTAGGCCCGGATAAGGCCTTAAGCGCAGTTCCGATCGGAAAGATGACATGCCTTCCCGTACATCTAGCTTGTATGGAGTACACCCGATAGGTGTATGTAAGCAGTGCGGAAAGCCAAAGTGCAGTCATCTAATTATATCCGACCAAGAGGCTGCTCGATTTTCGCCACTGTCCTTTCAAGAATTCTTTCAAACCACGATTGGAAATACCTCAACTTGTCCACATGTTTGTGGATAACCGCGGTGGAGATACGATGAGTACTTGCCGTATTTAAGCACTACCCTAGCAAATTGGTCATTGCAAAAATGGGGTTCGCCCGACGATCACTTTATGATTGCACGAGGGGCACCGAATCTGCGAAGAAGATTTAAAGAAAATTACAAACAACTCGGCGTCATTGGTGGGACGCTTTTGCTTACAACCCATTTTGATAATAATCAACGGCCACGAGGATGTATTTGTTGCCTTTGGAATGAGAAATGCCCAAAATCAATGCCCCAAACGTCAAAGATTTCACAAACTTGGATGGAATTTTGTGGCATCTCATCACGTTGTGAAACTTTTCCTTGACGCTGGCATGAGTTGCAGTTTTTAACTAACTCATGGGCATCTTTGAGATGGTGCCAAAAGAAACCTGGAATCGAAGACTTGTTCTTTGCTGTGTAGTTAGCACCGTGATGGCCACACGGTGTGGACCATCGAGGCAATCCTGAGGATGTCATGGGCTTCTTTGCAAAAACAATCATAAACCAACGTCGAATACTTGATCCGCACAGTGAATTTAAACAAAAAAGGGGTCTTCCCAGAAAATAATGCTCACGTCTTTGAAAAATTTTTCTTTTCAGCTGGTTGACATCCCTTTGAACACAGAAATTTCCCGCATGGTAATAGTTGCGATGTCAGAAACCATTGGGGTACAAGCATCAGAGAAAGCAATCGAACTAAGAGTTTCAAGAGGAAACTTTTCATTTATCTCCTTTGGATCGAGCTTATTCTCGTGAGGGCTCTCTAATCGTGATAGATGATCAGCCGCTAGGTTTTCAGCTCCTTTTGTGTCAACTACATCAAAGTCAACTCTGAAGGAGCAGAACCCATCGGACAATCTCGCCTTAGAATCTTTCTAGCAAAGATAACTTGAGGGCAGGAATGATCCGAATAACATAAATGCATTTGTTCATGACCAAGGTAAGATCGGAATTTTTTCGAATGCCGTACACCACGGCCAACATTTCTTTCTCTGTTTGTGGTGTAACGTGATTCCGATCCGCCTCATTTCATTGTTTTGCTCGGCAAAATGTAATAGGCATGAAGTGTTTCTCATGACGGTGCCCCAAGAACTGCACCTAAGGGCGAAATCGCTTGCTCGCACCATAAGTTCAAATTGTTCATTCCAGTCTGGGCAATCAGGATTGGAAAAGCCCATCGTTAGATCTTTTTTAAAGAGTGTTTAAAGGCTTCAATACACTCTTGGAAAAATAAAACGGAGTCTCTTTTTCGAGCAAATGGGTTTCATGGGACTGGCTTATTTATGAGAAATTCTGGATGAATCTTCTATAAAACCCGCATGCCCAAAGAAAACTACGATGCCTTTGGACAGAAGTTCGGTGAGGGAGCCTTGCGAAAATGTCCCAATTCTTAGCTCGATCGACCCTCAAATCCCGACTTGGAGATTTTATGTCCAAGAACAATGCCTTCTTAACTATGAAAATGGCTTTTTTTCTCCCAGTTTAGAGCTAAATTGGTGTCATCACACCGCTTAAGCCATCTTTTCCAATGGTTAGGCATGAGTAGAGAAAGGAACTTCCTAAAACCGAAGAGTCATCCATAAACACTTCCAATCGTTTTTTCGATCATGTCGTGGAAGATGCCAATCATACATCTCTGGAATGTGCCTGGATGCTTTGCAGAGGCCCAAAGGCATGCGGCGGAGTCAAAGGTTTCCATATGGTGCAAGTAAAATGTGGTCTTCATTCCTGATCATTTTGGGTCGATGGTATTTGAAAATAACCTGAGAAAACCATCGAGGAAAACAATATATTCGTTTTCCCGCAAAGCCTTCTCGAGCATTTTGGTCCATAATGGTAGAGGAAAAATGGTCTTTCGGGTGGCTTATTCAACTTCGGTAGATCCAATGCATACCCCCGCCATCCTCCGTAACTAAACGAGTTGGGATCAACTCATTTTTCTCATTCTCAACTACGGTAAAACCACCTTTCTTTGGTACACAGTGTACCGGGCTTACCCAGGGACTATCCGAGATAGGGTAAATTAATCCAGCGTTAAGAAGTTTTTCAACTTCCTTTTTATGACATCGTAGTATTTTTTTGGGTTACCCGTCTTCTGATGTTGGACGCTGGTGTGGTAGTCCTCTTCATTAAAGTTTGTGATACAAAATTCGGGGTAATACCCTTGATATCGAGAGTTTCCAAGCGATGGCTCCTTGTGGACAAGGAAAAAACACCTTTATTAGAGCGGCTTTCTCCCCGACACTCAAATCTTTAGCAATGATGACTGGTAACTTGTTGTTACCCTCCAAAAATGCATATTCGAGGTGGGGAGGTAAGTCCTTGAGCTCGACCTCGGAAGGTTCATCAATTGATGTTTCATTGGTTTTGGCTTCACAAATCTTAAGTTCTTTTCTTTCCCCAGGAAAATAATTTGCATGGTTGGGA
Source organism: Tanacetum coccineum (assembly GCA_026074375.1). Lineage (NCBI taxonomy): Eukaryota > Viridiplantae > Streptophyta > Magnoliopsida > Asterales > Asteraceae > Tanacetum > Tanacetum coccineum. The sequence continues at coordinate 36,923 of BQNB010004330.1, read as the reverse complement.
AGTGGTGATAAAGGCTCACTATTTAGGATAGCTTCGAGGAGAAGAATGTCCTTCTCAAGATCAACAATCGGCATCATCAATTCCCTGATTTTATTAACGAATATCAGAATGTTTATCAGCCCTCGATTCTTCAAGAATGAAGTCACTACCCTCGAATGGAGTGAGGGTGGGAGAAGTGGTATCAACAATTGGTTCAAAATAAGGAGTGGAATTTCCATTTGCTGATAATTCTGAGAAACCTAAAATCTCTTGAGAATATTCCTCACAAGCTATATCAATAAAGTCGACCTTGTTAACTGATTCCATGGCATTGTAGGAGAAATTTTTCGTATCACCTACTTTGAAAGTCACGATTTTGTCCATCATTTCTTAAGCCACTCGTCACCGTGAACATCGATCAAGGCTCTTGCCGTTCTTAAAAAAGGCCTTCTAAAATCAACGGACTACTATGGTCGGCATCATAGTTAACTACATAAATCGCAAGGAAAGCAAGAAGGTTTCCAAACCTCACAAAACTTTTTCGGGTTTTTTTTTTTCTATTGTGGTGTTTGTGGTGTGGGGGGGGGTGTTTTTTTTTTTCTATGTCGGTGTTGAGTGGAAAGTTGATCGGTCGGACTAACTCGAGTTATCAATCTTAGTTTTTGGTCATCGCTTGGAGATTAAAGCTTTTCAAAACGGGAGGTGGCATTAGATGATCTTGCAACCGAGATCGCCAGGTCTAAGCATTCATCCAAATCTGGGAATCGCAACGTATCAGAAATCTACCCGGGTCTCCTAATTTTTTGGGAAATGTCTTTAGGATGACTGCCGAGCAATTTTCATTAACCGGTGTTTTGGTTAATTCCAAAATTTTGTCTTTGTTGTTCAAAAGCTTTCTGAACATCGGTGCAAACTTAGGCATGTGTAGGAGAGCATCCGCGAAGCTCAGCTCGAAGTGGAGATTCCGAAAAATTTCCATGAATTTCAAAGCTAAAAAAAGGTCGACCTTTTCGCGGACATTTCTCCTTGGTTACCCTAGATGATATGTAAAGTCGTTTTGGCTCAGGCATAACAACTGTTCATCAATTTTGACTATCGAGGTGGACGTCGTTGGTACTTTGTTAGGAAGCAACCGTGTCCTTTGTCACCTCGTTTCCAACTTCCACCACCGGAGGTGGAATTTGAGGTCCCATCATACGAAACAACCGCATCGTGGTGGTGATTACTTTCAATTCACACCTCGATTAGCAATTGTAGTTGCTATGAAGAGAACCCGAAACTTTAAGTAAACTGGTGTGGAATTTATACGATTTTGGTGAGCAGTCGGTTTATGTTTGGTCATTTGGTTAGTGCATGTTTTGCATAACCGCATCATTAGCATTGACATAGCTCTCAAAATCAGTTTTTGATACACCCGGAGCTTGATGAGCTGGAGCTTGGTAAGCTGGGTGTTGATTAACCGGGGGTTGATACATTGGGGCATGTTGTTGAACCTGGGGTCGTTGGACTTGATCCTTGGTAAAAAGCCAGATCCCACGGTTTTGTTTTGGTTCCAACGATTTCTGAATGTTGGCTTGGTTGTTGTGTTTGCTATGGAGGAAAACCGGGTGTCGAATATGGATTTGCCATCGGTGGCGGACGGTAACCAGAAGTTCCTAGGTTTGAAATTGCTGCGGCAGCTTGCGAGACGTATTCTGAATGTTAATCTCGGTAATTGTTGCCATTGTAGTGTAACGGACAATAACGATATGAGTGGCGCTCACCGAAGTAACAACAACTTTGCTCAACCGCTTTTACGGGAGCAGGAGCTGGAAATTGGATATGTCTGCTTGTCAGAAGTAAGCCTCATGAACCATGTTCTTTCAATTCAGCAACATCGGGAGATACTCCGAAGGTGGAAGTGCTCGACACACTTAGCAATAATGGCTTTTGCTTCGGGAGTGAACGAACTTTGGACATTGCTTTCGATGATGCTTGAAGCAATCAGCGGAAATAGAGCCTTTGTCCAAAAAATTGCCACCATGCGGCGAGTTTCCAAAGAGTCTTGAATCCATTAACATTTAAGGCAATGTAAAATGTATCAATTGGAAAGCTCCGAGCATCCCTGAAATTGGACATGCTCTGAGAAGATCTTTGAATCCGATCCCACCTCAAAATCACTAACATAACCGCCTCCATCAAACTTACCAAACCTTAGTTTGAAATTGGTAATTTCGTTCCGAAGATTTTGTCGTTTAAAGGTGGAAAAAAACTGAATGATAACTTTAGCAGACGAGGTCATCCATGTCCTGAATTGATCTGAGGGGTTCTTTTTCAAGCCATATCCGGGCTGCCCCTCGTAGAGAGAAAAGAAAAAGCAACAACTTATTGATGTGGTCGGGACATTGGGATATCTCAAAGTAGGAGGTGATTTTATGGAAGTAACGGATGTGGGCATGTGGTCCTCTTTGTCATGTCCGGAAGAACTCTTGTTCTGGACAAGAGTTAGCAACCCATGCTTGATCTCAAAATTTGCTGCTTCAATTTCCAGGACAAAAAATTTGCACTCCTCGAATCCCTATCCCTCGTGGAGCCTGGAAGCAATTCTGCATAGTCATTATCAGCCATCGTAACTATGGGAATTCAACAACAGAAATTCGGAGGAACTTGTTGTTGATGTAGTTGTTGTTTGACGTAGACGACGAGCTTTGAGAACGAGTGCGCATGCACTAAAATAGAGAACAAGAAGAGTATATTTTATGGTTTTTTAGTTTAAATTCACAATCTATTTTAAACGGTACAGGAACCTATACTAGACAACTGAACCCAAAAAATCAGAATACTTCACTGTAGCTCCCAAAAAGCAAGACAATCAGGTTGGCGGAAAGAGTAGGAATAGCGCGAATCTTATTTCTCCTTTCGGTCGTAGTTCCTTGGAACAACCCACCTTATATACTCACTTTAAGATTGTATTTCTTTTTGAGATGAGCCGTACCTTGTAAACGACACAATTGTAGTTTAAAATCTTTGATTCGAGTTGGGAAATTGTATTGTTCCACAAACGTTAGGAACAATTGATAAATTTGGAGTTCATGTTAATTTATATATTTTTATGGACAAATTTTTTATAATTTTTGATTTTTTCTTGGTCTTTGATGGTAAATATACTAAAAAATTTGAAAAATATTTATTACTTTTTTATGTTTTTGTAAAGAAAATATTAACAGATAAATACAAATTATCAAAAATAACGATAATCGTTTCACAGCCTCCCCGGCAACGGCGCCAAAAATTGACTCGCCAAACTTACTCCTTAGAACTCATGTATATATGATACTAATAAACTCAAGATGAGCATCCGCGAGACCAAGTAAACCGAAGCAGTAAGGAAACTCCGGGTCGTTATGTCCCAACGAGGCTAGAGATGGAAAATCGCAAGACGATTGATGATTTGTGATTGGATTCATAAACAAGTATGATTGTGCACAGAACTGATAAAAAATAAGCAAAAAGCACATAAAAATAGCAGAGAAACTAGAGAACAAAGGAATCAAAGCTTAGAAAAGGCAAAAACAATTAAAACTTCTACACTAAGGCACGAATAAGCTCGAATAAACTTAAGACAAATCTAAATAGGCTAAACTAACTCTAAATAAGCAAATACAAAAAAAATCAATTAAGCTAAATTAAACAAGATAAACACGACAGTACTAACACATACTAACAGTTTAACCGTACCAGAACTAACTACTGGAGTTAGTACAGGCAGGCTAAAGTTAGTACACGCAAGCAAAGTGTAGTACTGCTAAGGCAAACAAGATTAAAGAAATAATAAATAAGCAAACAAACTAAAACAGAAGTTCACCTAACCTTAATAAGCACTTAGTAATTGGAATAAGCAACTAGAATAAACTAAAATGATAAATAAGTTACAAAACTAAAACTGATAAACTCTTAAAATACTTTGAAAAAGGAAAATAAGCTTAAGTAAGCTTATCCTTAAAGAAAGTAAAGGAAAATGGTTTAATATGCTCTAAAAAAAACTAAGGAAATCTTTAATAAGCAAAGATAATAAGTTGATAAGCTAAAATGAACTACCAGTATTAACTGAAATAACTACCAGTACTAACTTTAAGTTAGTACTGCTAGTGTTAAGTTAATACTGATCCTAAAATCAACTAGCAGTACTAACTTGGAGTTAGTACTGCTTGTTCAAAACAGACTTTAACATTTCCAAAAATCATTTTTAGTTCAAACTAATCAAAAACAGATTATCAAATAACAGAGTAAAATACTTATAAGCAAATTTCAATCAATAATAAGCACTTAAATAAGCATAAATTGGTCTAGCAGTATTAACCTAAAACTAACAGTGTTAACAAATGAACTAAACAGTTCTGCAATAAATAAGTAAAGTAAGAAAAAGAGAGACTTACAACACCCTTGCTCAAAACAGGGCTAATTCAACAATCTACAAGCTCTAACTTGTTAGAAAACAAGTTAGTAAGAGTCCATAAGCCCATCCAATTCCAGCACTGGCATATCATCCATACATAAGATGAGGTTATTGAAGTGATTTTTAAGATTTCTTTTAACTACTAACTTTTTTAAGATTACTTGATTAAGGTAGCTTAGTAGGAAAAAGCTGTACTAGATTGCTTTTTGGAACACAAAACAATATAAGATAAGAACCTAAAACACTTGAAATTGAAATTGATTTACAACTCAAATTGCATTAAAACTTGAAAGTTTTACAAAGCTGAAAGTAAAAGCTGTAAGCCAAAGTAAAAGCTAGTGTTAATCCTAGGATTTAACTAGTCCCTCAAAGCTTACAAACAGCTCATTTATAGCCGAAGTCTTGGACTTGCAGCTTGTGCTTCTTTAGGAGAGCAGAAAAAAACGAAGTGTGCTTGTTGTGTTGAGGGTGGAATCCAAGCAAATCCCAGCCTTTGATTTCAATTTGTGCTTCTTTTGAGTCAATCTAGCCATTGAGATACTTGGAAAGGTGAGGGATGCCAACATGGCTTTATACAACTGGGGGGTTGAAGTAAGGGTGGATGAAATGATTTAGTCCTAGGGAGAGAAGTGGATTTGCAGAGTAAGAAGTGTATGGGGCGACATACAAGTTGTAACATAGGGATTTGGTGTAGTGGGCGGAAAGAAGACTTTTGGAATAGCAGTATTGGTCCCCTGAAGATGTATATACTAAAATGCAATATCTACTCGGTTTGGCAACTTTGACCCTTGTCTTTTTTTAATCTTTGTAATACATACAACTATAGGCTTGGGCAGTTTTGCCCGCCCCGCTAGCCATACCCCATTAACTAGCCAAGTTTGTATTATTCTTCAGTTTTTGATGACTTTTGACTCTTGTCCTTCCACTCCATGCTTGGATTTTTTTGTCCTTTGGTTTTGCTCTTTTTCTAACATCCGTTACCTGCACAATACAAATGCATACATACAAATACAATGTAAATTTTTGGTATGTTTTTAGTCATTTATGACCGTCTATAGTGGAACATGGTAATGTGTATTAAACACATAATCAACCGCCATTAATAACGAAATACAACCCAATTCACCAAACTATATTACCCAACCCCCACATATTGAAAACATTTGCGTGTCTTTGGAGGTCTTTGTTATCCTCACATTGATGTTTTTCACATAAACTAGACCAGTTCCACACCTTGCAACTCTTGGTTACGCCCCGCCAATCATCGGTTATCGGTGTCTCGACATAGCCTCCAATAAAATTATATTTTCGAGACATGTGCGTTTTGATGAAAGACGTTTTTTCGGCTGGAACTCTTACGTCTTCTAATAAACCAACGTATGATTTCCTTTTACCACCTATACAAACTACATCTAATGTTCCCACCACTGAACCATTTGTCCAACACATGGATGAACCAAACAACCCAATTACGCCCCATCCTACAACCCCTCAAACCATCCCACCACAACCAAATACCCCTCCATCTCATAGCCAACACCAATCCCACCACAACCCGATACCCATCCATCTCATAGCTCAACACCAATAACCAACTATCAGACCCAAATATAATCCGCATGGCCCAAGACGGTAGATAGCCATACTCCAATTCCTATAAAAAATTCATCACAAACCATGCCCACCCAACCCAATGGTCACTCACGCTAAAGCTGGCATTTTTTAAACCACTTGAAACGTATGAAAAGTCATGTTACCTACTACTTCACCGCTTCTCTCTCACATGATCATAGCTCATTTCGTGACCATAACGGAAGAAGCTATGTTAGATTAATAAAGTCTTTAAATTTTAAACGAAACTGGGATCGATGTCCCCCGTCTTAGCAACGTTAATGTGGTTCGTTCTATGTATAATATCATTTCACTTCCATACAAATAGGTATGAATTAATGATAAGAAACCATAAGAAAAGAGATAGAAGAATGAAAGAATTTTAGAGAGAGAAAGTAGAGAGAGAAAGTAGAGAGAAAAATGAATGGTTGATTACCTTGTGAAAAATACAAATGAGACCAACACCCACTCCATAGGATGAAGGTGTATTTATCGTTTTCTTACTAACTATGGTGAACGCCTAGGGTAGTAGTGATTGGTTGGGCTCGGTTTTTTTGGGCTTTAGCCCGCAACTTATACAATATTAGTTTAAATCACGATTCCGACTCTCTTTCTAGCCAATTACAACGACTAATAAATAAAGACCGAGTTTCCTTGTTCGACTTAATATTTTGAGGCTAACAATCTCCCCCGAAGTGAGGTCTTGAATCTTACTTCCTTGGTCTTATTGAGATTGCTTTGTCGTTAGGTCTTGTTCATTGTTTTGGTCTTTATCTTTTGTAGGGCTCGTTCCTTCATGCTTGTGATATTTGATCTTGAGCCTTGTCATTGTCTTTTCGACTTTGTCTTTTTCGTCGAGTATCTTTAAATCTTTATCCTTTATTTCCTGATCCGTCTTTGCCATCTTTGCTATCTTGTGTCTTGACCAATCATGGTCTCAACTTTGCATCATCTTGAAAAGCTTTCTAATAATCTCCCTCGAAGCTTGATTTCTGAGGAGTTATCGTTAATATCATAGTTTGCGGAAGTCTTTGTCTTTAATACTTGAGCTTTCTTGATTCTTGAATTTTGATGCTTATATATGCTTTGTATTTAGCGGAGCATGTGGTGATGAATCCAACTTCGCTGGAATGAGGCATCACCATCTCCATCTTTATGTATCCTGAAATAAAACAGTTAGCAATAAAGCGGGTGGACGAATATGGCTCTGTCATTTCGTCCCCGGAAATTGGTTAGATTAACCTCGCGGTCCATAGGACCGTTTTACAGATAACTATTGTACCCGTATCAGGTAGATTCAAAAGATCTCCTTGACCAGGGTTCCAGCTCAAAGCGTAAGTCTTCTAACACAAATGTATTAGATTTAACATGCTTGCTATGTAGGCATCATTAACGGAGAACGTGCTAAAGCAGACAACACGGTAAGAGTGAATCAGATAGTTACTATCTTCTGATTATACCGTCAATATCATTTACTTGGACCTTTATTGATAATCCAGTGACACAAGCTTGAATCATATAAAATTTCTCAGCAAGTCACCTACCAAGAGCTTGTTTGATGCTGGCTCAAGCAGGATTTCCATTCGTCATTGTGAATACTAAAGAGTATCACTCTGAATGTTCTGACAGAATCACAAGGATAATGCGTAGGACTCTTGTCAACAGCTTGTGAACTTAATGATGTTCAACAAGTGTTTGTATTGGAATGTGTCCTAATGAGATTTAATATTGAGAATCATGGCTCTGACTCGATAGTGCGTTTTGGTTTTTAGTAATTCGAGGCTGGAGCAGACTGCCACCTATTCAATATTAAACTAACTCGGAGTGAGAAAGTTTAATAGAAGTCGTGTGTATCTCCGTGACAAATGAGACAAGTTTCTTTTGAGAGACCCCTCTGGCTAGGAAGGGTTGTGCATTGCATCACTGGGTCCATGATGTCTTGTCTTCAATACCAGAATTCATCTTTGTGAATCTGATAGCATATGTATTGACCTGGTTTCTGCCTAAAGATTGTGGGAAGGCTTCTTTCCTTCAACCCCTTTATCCGCGAGCGCGCGAGAGCATTTAATATTTCAACCCTTTAAAGCTTTACCAAAGACGTCATTACTAACACCTTGTTGTGATTGTTCCAGTGTTAGCTTAATCTTTGTCGTTTCTTTCTTCCCTTATACCACATTCAACATCCAATCATACCTAAGGACTGCTATTTCTAACTATGAAGTGTCCTTGGGTAGATCCCTCCGGTTCTGGTTGGATCATAAGACAAATACCTGACCTTACCACCTTATGACTTCAGAATCGTCATGAAATAAGATGTTGTAGGTGTATGAGAACGTAACCATAAACTGTTTCCGAATTAGCACTTTTGAGTCTTTAGATCACATTTTTAATTACATTTCTCCCTTATTTTAAATTCTAAGTCACTAGTTGTTGAAATAACTGTGTGATTAAAATTTGTCATTGAAAAGGCCATGGGGAAGATCTTTACTTAGCATGAATTAACATAGAACATAACTTGCTCCCCCTATAGGAAAACAAATAAAATATATTTTACGTATGTTTGACCACCAAAAACAAAGATCCCAAGAGTTTAAAATGAATATATAAAATTTGAGGTTGAACACTAGTCATCTTTATAACTATCATTCTATTTGAATTGTCATTATTATCTAGTTGTTATTAAGAGACTTTTTGGAATGTTTGAATACATAAGAATGGTCGTGAAATATGGATGTATCCAAACTCATTAAACTTTGTTTTCGAAAAACATCCCACTTGAAAAGATGGAGTTTTTAATCAACGCAATTTTGAAAGATTATAATCGTTAGTGAGATAATTCCTTAGAAAAATTAATGTACACCATTTTGAAACATAAAGTTAGAAGACTTCTCTTCCTAACATCTAAGGGTAAGCGCACTGCGAACACTAACCTTTTTCTTGAGCTCAAACTTTTGAAAGTCTTGAAAGAGACAGCTCAAGACGAGAAATTTGATTTTTCGTTGTTAGGATAAGTTATCTTATAGAGAAACTTTCCTTTCTTTGAGTCCGGGTGTAGTACTGATATTTTTTAGCCACATAAGCCAATAAGAAAAATTAGAAATGACATTTTTGAAAGCATTTGAAAACTCTGTTCGAAACTTCATTTACACGGCCGTGTCGATAGTAATCAACATTTCCTAGTACGTAAATGTTAACGAATCCCAAGAGACAAGTCGCGAAGAATAGTTTTTTGAAACAAATACTAAATTTTCTTATTTTTTGATTTTGTATTTTCTTTTGAAATTTCATATATTTTTTTTTATTTGGTTTTATATAAAAAAAATATTTACATGTTGACCTCAGCATTGTTATGTGATGGTGGAATAGTAATTCTAACTCTTGTCATGATGTAGCTGTCTTGTCTGCTGAAGGAACCTTTTGGAACCAGCTTTGAACTTGACTGTTCATTACTGTGGTCGTGAATTCCGAGTTCTGAACTGTTATGATCAGAAGTCATTGCTTATTCATCAGATGAAAATTCCTTGAAGCCCTGGTTTCTCAGATATCAGTCTTTTCAGCAACCAAACTCGGAGTCCTTCCTTTGTAGGATTTAAAGATGTACCTGCATGTATGTTAAGTGTACCTGCACTGACATCAAGAGTTTGTTTGCATTCATATTGGTTAGTGATATCGTCATTTGAACCATTTGTGGGTTCACTGTCAACCTTAGTTGTGCTAGAGGTGAATATCTTTCCAGTAGGAACCCACCTAAGACCAACTTCTTGAAAATTTTAACCCACTGGTTCCACCTAAGGACAAGATCTATGAGTCATTGTTTTTCTCATAAAGCAACAACGGCAGACTTTTTGATTGAAGACCTATGTCTTTTTTGGGATTTGTCCTTTCTGGTTTCTTTGCAAAACATGTTTGCTTTACGGTTTTGTTTCTGTTTGTTGTCTTATTAGATGGAACCTTAGCACACGAGTTGACTTCATTTAGGAATTTTGTTACACAAGAATCATGATTTGCATTAAAGACACATTTCTAACATGTTGAGCAAACAAAATATTTGGTGTCAGAAAAATTTCTAGAATTCCTAGAGTGTTCTGCTATGGGCACAGTCTTTGTTGTGACATAACTACTCTTAGATGCAGGCCAATTCCTAGACTTTTGGTTATTGATCCTAGGTTTTGGTTTGCTACCATTCGTTGTGCTTTGTGATCTAGCAAAAGGCATCACACTAGTTTTGGAATTCCTACCTATTTCATGTGTTTGTTTCTTAGCTTCCTCTAGGTAGTGATAATGAACCATGTCATTTGAGTTATACCTAGATGAGCCAGGTGCAATCATGTGATGAGGTTTTACACAAGCAGATTCTTTCCCCTTAGGCAAATAATGTGTAGTGACTGGTTTTGGCAAATCGTTGTTCACATCAACTTAGGAGGCAAACCATGGTTTTGAAATTCTAGGTCGCTCAGACTTAAATGCAGTCGATTGTCTAACAACTGATTGGTTTCTATGTGGTTGTAAAACCGGTTTCCCTAAGATTGATGATTTTGCAAACTTAGTATTCACACTATTTCCTGTTAATTTTCTTAACTCATTTTTTAATGTTGCAATTGCAAATCCTTTTTCCTAAAGTTGAGCTTTGAACTCACCATTTTTTGCAATCAAAGAAGTTGTGTGTTTTATGGTCTTAGCTCTCGTTGTCTTGATGGAGTCAGACAGTTCTTTGTAATGCCTTTTCAAAGTCTTATTGTCCTTAAGTAATTTAGCCACTTTATGTTCTAATTTGATGTTTATTATTTCAATTACATCTATGTCATGTTTAACCTTGGCTTCATTACTTTTTACTTTTAAAAATTAACCATGTTGCCCTTCTTTTAATGCTTTATTTTGATATTTAAGTTCAAGATTAACACAATGTGCTTTAAGTTTTGAAAAATATTTTTGAAATTGGGCAACGGTCTTTTTAAGACAAATATTTTTAGATTCGAGAGATTGATTTGATAGTTTAGTTGTCTGGTTATCAGTTAATTTAGCAGGCAAAAGACGTTTGTCATGACATTGTTCAGCATTCTGGTCAACCTCTCCTTCATTATTGAATTCAGGTTGCTCAACATGATGTTGTCTTGTAGCAAACATATTATGATCAACAATCAATTGTACCTCAGCCATTGGCTCTTCATCATATATGGGTCTGATATCTGCATCAGCATGTGCATCATTCCCTGATCTGCTGCTTGTATCCTGCTCTTTTAATTCGGTCCCACTGCTTTTTATGTCAACCAAACTAGCATCCAATGCATTACTTGTATCAACCTTTTCTTCTGTTGTCTGCATCTGTCTTTCATTCATCCAGTTGTCATACTCTCTTTTATGTAGTGCTCTTTTATCAATCGACTTCTTAACAGATTCTATGTGTTGGATCAGTGTATCATGGAATTCTAGAATTTTGAGTTGGTTGTATTGTAGAAAGTAGTTGTGTGTCATTACAACATATTCATCGTCCAAATAAATCCGTGACTTGATAAACATCTGAAACTGTGTCTCGAGTACTTTAAAAGCAGCCATGGATCAAATCTCTTGAAATTCTTCGTTGTCAAGTTGCTTTTCTAGTTGATCCATGTTTAGGAACATTGTGCTTGTGAAAGTCTCTACATCTTGACCAAAGAGTGTCGCAAATGCGCGTTTGAATCCACACTCGGTTCGAGTTCCATTTAAGTCCTTCGTTTGAAAGAAGCTTGAGGTGTGAATGAAATAGTAGAAAAGATACCATGCAACCTCTTTTGCTTTGTCATTGAATTTGGTTTGCATGTTGTTGTTTTTTCGAATTAAACACGAATAAAAAGTATCCTTTCGTTTCTATTTTAACGCGGTGAATTGTTGAAGTGAAAATGATTTTGTAGATCTAAGCAGGTAAGTAATTGTTTGTGTTGATTGAATTCAATTAACGTTCACGGATTAACAAACAATGATTTAACCGAGAAAAGAATAATCTTTTACGCTTTACAAAATCAAAAGAAAACCGTGAAAGAATGATTAATTGTTGTTGGTGAAATCGTTGTTGTAATTGAAGTACTTGAACTTTTGTTAACGATTGATGAGCTTAAAACGACGAACGATGCACAAACTTTCAACTTAAAATGAGTAACGGTTGATTAAAACTCAAATAAGGACTAACGGTGTAATAACGATTCACGTTGAAGAACTAATGGGCTGAATTATAGCAATTAAGGACTAACAGTGTAACGTTATTTTAACAAGGAGGGTTATTAAACAAGGAAGGACTAACAATGTAATTGTAGTAGGAGCTCAGGGACTGCATGTGACATTTCCCACCATTCTTTTCATCTCTTTCGTTTGAATTTTAGGGTATGATTACGTTTTTTGAATTTTGTTTTACGATCTCATACGATAATCGTCAGTAACATGTGAATATTCCACGTTGATCGAAAAAGGATCACGATCACAATGTTAGTCATTAGAAATCCCGTAATGAACCGTCACTAGAAACCGAAAACCCGAAAACGAATTAAAACAATTATAGTTTCCTCTTGTTTGCTTGTTTAATCGCCTTGTATGTGAAATTGTTAAACCGTCTTCTTTATGAAATTGTTAAACCGTCTTCTTTGTGAAATTGTTAAACCGCCTCATGAAGACGGTTGTTAAACTGCCTCGTACACAATCTATTAACCCGCCTCGTACATGAACTTGTTAAATGTCAAGAATTGTTAAACCACCTTCTTGAATAGCCTCGTGAATGAAATTGTTAAACAGCCTCGTGAAGAACTTGTTAAACAGCCTCGTGAAGAACTTGTTAAACAGCCTCGTGAAGATAGTTGTTAAACAACCTCGTGAAGATAGTTGTTAAACAGCCTCGTGCTACAAGATTGTTAAACCACCTTGACAAAAAATTAAAATCGTACTATCGTCCTTGTCTTTGTCTTCTAGCATAACCAACAAAAAACCGTCCTTTGAAGCTTAAAAAATGGATATGTGTCTCTTGGATGTTTCAAACCGTGTGGACCACCAAAAAAATAAGCCAACTCAAGGAACAAACAAATAAGTTAACCAAAAAGCCTTAAAACTCTTAAATAAGTTGTTTACCACTTAGTAAGCCTAGAGAAATAAGATATGGTTTAAGAAAACTTCAATAAGCTCTAACTAGGCTGTTGTGAGTTTTAAGTTGCCAAATTTAGAGCTTTTAAGTAATAGAACCAAAAAAAACTCAAAACAAACTAGAAATAAGCTACGAAGAGTTAAGCTGAAAATAAGCTTGTAGACAAAAATAAGCCACACATAATAATATAGTAATAATCTACAACGTTTTTGACCAAGAAAGATGCAAGCTTTTTGACGTAGGTAATACTTGAAGTGTATGTGTATGTATATGTGTCATTTAATGGATCAAAATCATCAAATATGTTAAAATGTTAAGCACTAACTACGTATTATCCAACTAATATTTTGTTCGAATACACTCATTCGATGCACTTTGTTTTTATATTATATGTGAGGTTTCAATATATACAAATGACATTTTAATTAAGCTAACTATGTACAGTGTACGTTTTAAGACATTTTATTGGTTAATTCTTTATATTTTAGATTAGATGTCATTTTTATGTTTAATTTATAAGGGCCAAAAATGCCCGAATTCCTATAGAGATCCTCGATTCTCGTTGGGGACGGGGATGGAGATGAATAACGATTCCCCGATAAGGATGGGGGTAGGGATTGGGATGTGTTGGGAAATACAAGTCAAAAGGTCAAAGTTCTGCCACGAAAAAGTCAAAGTACTGCTAAATGAAAGATCAAAGTACTGCTAAGTAGAAAGTCAAGGTACTGCCAGTCAAAGATCGAAGTACTGCCGTGGATATAGGAACTATAAAGTTTAAACGGTTGTTTTAGCATTTATCTTGTAACAGTTATTAGTGATAAGTATCAATTAGTGTTTATGATATACAAAGACTGTACATCTACTAGAGGTTATCCTTATGTTTATAAAAGGATCTCTAGGAAGATATTAGAACATAGAGAAAAAACATAGAAAAACACGAAGTTAAGATTTATTTAGTATTGTATTAGGGATCTGCAATTTAGGCAGATTCAAAAGGTTTATAAAAGAAATCGTTTGAGAAACTATTGTGTGTTCTTCTTAAGTACTGCCAACTAGATTCCGCATAGTTGACAGTATATCAGTGTTTCATTAAGGAATATCGATCCTACAAGTGGTATCAGAGCTTGTGAAGAGACTCTGATCTAGAAGAACTTTTAATCAATCGAAATCTTTCTAAACTCATAAAAGATGTCTGAAACAGAACCTATCCCTCCCACCTCGTCCGTTACTGCACTTAGAATCCCTATAATCAAGAAAGGTGAATATGACCTATGGTCCATGAAGATGCGACAGTACATTGCTATCACTGATCACATACTATGGGACATAATCACCAATGGAAACCAAACCACAACTGATCCTGCATCTCCCTCAGTGTCTGCACCAAAGACTTCGCTTGCTGCAAACGCAAGAAGAAACAATGAGAAAGCCCTTAATATACTGCTTTCTGCCATACCTGATAGACATCTTCTCAGTTTTCATGATGCTGTAGATGCAAGATCTTTATGGAAAGCCATAAAAGCAAGATTTGGAGGAAACGAAGCATCAAAGAAGATGCAAAAGAATCTGTTGAAACAACAATTTGAGACATTTACTATTGGATCTAGGGAAGAACTAGATTCAGCATATGAAAGGTTTCAGCATATTCTTAGCATGCTTGAATTACATGATGCTACGGTGTCCATTGAAGATGCAAATTTGAAGTTTCTAAGAAGCCTTCCATCTGTGTGGCATGTTGTGGCTACCATGATTCGGGGACAACCTGGATTAGACGAGTTAGACTTTGATGATCTCTACAACAACTTAAAGGTGTATGAGCATGAATTGAAGGGTGTCTCAAATTCAAGTTCACCAAACATTGCCTTTCTGTCCACAGAAGTCAAGGGCAGTACTTTGAAACAAAGTACTGCTGAACCAGCACATATCCCAAAAGGATATACTCAAGCTATCTCGAGCAAGGTGCCAACTGCTCCCAACTGTGTTTCTCACTCAGATGAAATCATATGTTCCTTCTTTGCTCAACAAGCATCTATGCCCACAACTCATGATGATGAAGACCTGCTGCAAATTGATGAAGATGCTATGGAAGAAATTGACATTAGGTGGCAGGTGGCTATGATAACTGCAAGGATAAGGAAGTTTATGAGGAAGACAGGAAGACCAATTGATCTCAAGCCAAAGAATGGGATCACTTTTGACAAATCAAAGATTGAATGTTTTAATTGTCAAAAGTTGGGTCATTTTGCTAGAGAGTGTCGGTTTGCTAAGTATCAAGAAAACAGAGCAAATGGTCGTCAGGAAAAGAAGACTGTGGCTATTGAAGATTCAAACTCAAAAGCCTTGGTGGCAACAGACAACAATGAAGATATTGATTGGACCAAGGAATTTGATGCTGAACCAGTGACATATGCTATGATGGCACTGACTGGAGTTGAACAAGATGATTGGAGCATGGAGTTTGATGCAGAACATGTGCACATCATGTTCGTTATACTTAATTTTTCTTCATCAGTAATCATTACATAGAGCCTACAAAATTCGAGATTCAAGAGATGGTTAACATACTTTTCAGGGGAAGCTTATCAGTTAAAAAAAAAAAAACATGTTTAAACCATTCTACAGGCACCAATTGAGGGGGAAGTGATTCATTAACTAATGCTGGATTCTTTATTACTACTGCTAGTTTATATTTCTACTACTCAGATTCATTTTTCTTAATTGTGCGTCATGGAGGGCAATTTGAGTATTGGAAGGCTGGATTAGTAGTTGTGGTATATGATTTGTAGCTGTTATGATCCAAGTTGCATATCACTAGAAGACCCCTATTCGATGATTACAAAAAGGGGAAGAAGACTATAGGTTTATTGATTTGCAGCTTATTTATGTGTGGTGACATGTTCAAAGAGATCATAAGTCAAGAAGAAGCATTAAAGATTGTTTCATTCATGGAGATAGTTTTGTAATATCAAATAGGGGAAGATTGTTGGGTATTGATTTGATGATTACAAAACTACATATGCTTTATGAAAAAAAAAAAAAAAAAAAGAATGACACAACAAGGGCTTAATATGATCACTTTGGTATTCTACATATGGAAGAATTAAATGTCTTTTATGAGCATTTAATTAGTCTTTTATGAGCATTTAATTAGTCTTTTATGAGCATTTAATTAGTCTTTTATAAGCATTTAATTAGATGGTCAAAGCATTTAATTAGCTTCCTTTGTAAGCCTTGTAACCTCTATTATATAAAGAGGGGCATAGACATAGGTTTAGGGGTGCCAAAAAGTGTGTGTGCACCAAAGGTGTAAAACGTGTTGTGTGTGTGGGTTTACACGTCCCACAAGAGATAGATGCTAGCATGGTGGTGTAGCCCCAAGATCATTAGTTTGATCCTGTTGATGTAACTGTCTTACCGTTGATCAGGTAAGATTGGGGCTTGTAGTAGTCATTATAGTTAGAGATGATGATGAAAAACCTTGTATTAATAACAATGATTCAATGTTTGAATATTCCGCCTTTGTTATTAATTTATCCTAGATAAGGTCTAAACAACCTGAGCTTAAACGATTCTCAACAGTATGTAAAATAGGCTCAAATAAGCCGAATCAATAAGCTCGAAATCAACACAACGAAACCACTAAACTCACCCTGTGGCTCTTGATACCAAATGTAGAAACCAAGAAACACTTTCACTTCACCATGGTAACCAAGAAATAAAGATGAGAAGAAAAATGATAGAAAAGTAGAGAGGTTTAGAGAGAGAAAGTAGAGAGAAGAAAAAGATGGTTGATTTTTTGCAAATGAAAACCTTACAAATGAGAACCAACACCCTCTCCACACATAGAGAGGGGTATTTATACTTACAGCATAGGCCGACCATCATGGGCTTTTTTGGGCCGAATGATATTTTATCTTGGGTCGGGCTCAGGATTACTTTGGACCTTAGTCCGAAACACGTACAATATTAGATTAATTAACGAGCCCGATTCCCGTTCTAGCCTATTAAAACATTTACTAATAAGACTATGTTTCCATAATTAGTAGCCGAGCTTCCTTTTAATAGTCGAGCTTCCTTGTTCGACTCAATAATTTAAGGCTAACATGAGAGGAAAAGTTTTTCAAAGACAAAGTCAGTTCCTAAAACTAATATGTCAGGGGGTTTATCAAAACCAGTCACTACACAGATTTTGCCTCAAACAGCAAGGCAAGCTATAAGAAACACAAATGTGATTAAACCAAGAATGTATCAAATTAACACAAGGCTAACACAAACTAGAGCACCACAGTTGCCTCAGAATTCTAGGAGACTATCCTCGCGTGTCTACCTCTACAAGAGTAATTCACATAACTAATGTTAGCAGACCACCGCTTAGGAGAACTCAAATGAAAGATAAGGTTGTGCCGAATAATAGTCAAGTGAAGTTTAAGAAGACTGAAGTAGAAGACCATCATAGGATTTCTAGTATTTCTAATAAAACAAAGTTTGTAACTGCGTGTAATGACAGTTTACAATTCAGAACTTCGAATGTTAATGATGTTTGTGCTACTTGTGGAAAATGTGTGTTTAAATCAAATCATGATGCTTGTGTTTCTAAATTTTTCCATGACGTGAATGCTAGAACTGAGAAGCCTAAAGTAGTGCCTATTAGTACTAGAAAACCTAAAAGTCAAGCGAACAAATCTGTTGCAACACCCCCAAAGAAAACAGTTGCACCATAATCCACTATCCAGAAATCCAAGAGTTACTATAGGATGCTTTATGAGAAAACTAGTAAGGCATAGAAATGGTGGATAGCACAACAATGCCCATCAGGATATAAATGGGTTCCTAAGACAAAAATGAAATGGGTACCTAAAGTTAGGAAAGAAGATGTGCACACAAGTATTAGTCCAACAATAGATAATGCATCTAGGATAACTAATGTCTTGAAAATCACAAATACTTTAGGATCTAATTTGTCAAGCACTCCATTGTTAAATCTCTTGCAGATTGTTCAACTCATCCTATTCATTGTTGACTCTGGATGCACAAAGCATATGACGGGCAATCTAAAGCTGATGTGCAATTTTGCTAAAAAATATCTAGGTACCGTTCGTTTTGGCAATGATCAATTTGCTCTAATTCTTGGATATGGAGATTTGGTTCAAGGAAATATCATGATCAACAGGGTTTATTACGTTGAAGGACTCAATCACAATCTCTTCTCGGTTGGTCAATTTTGTTATGCGGATTTGGAGGTTGCTTTCCGGAAATCTACTTGTTTTGATAGAGATCTTCAGGGAAACAATTTACTCATCGGTAATCGTGGATCTGATCGCTATATAATTTCTCTTCAAGAAACCATTTCATCAACTCCAATCTGTTTCATGGCTAAAGCCTTACCAACTCAAGCATGGTTATGGCATCAAAGGCTTTCTCATCTTAACTTCGACTACATCAACCTGCTTTTAAAGAAGGATATCGTGATTGGTTTACCTAAGTTGAAATATGTCAACATGTTCTTCTTGTGAACTGAGTAAAGCAAAAAGGAGCTCATTTAAAACAAAGGTTGTTCCAAGTTCAAAAGGAAGGCTAAATTTGCTTCATATGGATTTATGCGGTCCAATGCGGGTTGAAAGCATCAATGGGAAGAAATACATTCTGGTAATTGTTGACGACTACTCCAGATATACTTGGACTCTATTTCTAAGATCCAAGGATGAAACACCAGAAGTTCCTAAAACATTTTCTAAAGATGATCTAACGAAATCTTTCTTAGCTCAAAAAGTGATTACTGTTCGAACTAACAAAGGTACAGAGTTCTTAAACAAGACACTCCATGCATATCTCAAAGAAGAAGGAATTGAGCATCAAACTTCTACTCCTCGAACACCTGAACAGAACAGCGTTGTCGAAAGACAAAACCATACTCTGGTTGAGGCTGCTCGAACGATGCTTTCAGCTTCTAAACTTCCTTTGTTCTTTTAGGCTGAAGCAATTGCAACCGCATGCTATACTCAAAACAGATCAATCATAATCCTGACACATAAGAAGACTGCCTATCGCATCATCAATGACAGAAAACCATCAATCAGACACCTTCACACCTTTGGTTGCACTTGTTACTTAACCAAAGATGGTGAAAATCATGACAAGATGAAAGAAAAAGGGGATCTGTGCATTCTAGTAGGATACTCCACTCAGTCTAAGGGATATCGTGTTTATAACAAGAGAACACGTTTGATAGTTGAAGCCATACATCTTTTGATTCGATGAGATCAAAGAGAATGGCTGTGACGTCTGTTGTTCAATAACACTTCAGGCCTCCTGTTCTCTAACGGACAAAAGGCTCAGATTTGACAAACTCATGGCCCTGCGCTCCAACTACAAGAATGTTTCTCCTTCAGCAGATACAACAGCTCCGTCACAACAAGAGTTAGATCTTCTATTCGGTCCTTTATACGATGAATTTTTCACTGCAGGTACTTCAAGTGTCAACAAGTCTTCTTCTCCTACCGACAGTTCTAAACAACAAGACACATCACCTACAACGAATATTCAATCTCCATTAGAACCAACAACTCTAATAAATGTTAATGTTGAGGAAAACAACGATGATCAAGCAGCAGATACACAGTTTCAACAAGATAAATTTATCAATCATTTCTGTACATCGGTACGAGAAATTGATGAGTCTTCCTCACGCAATATTGATAATTCAATATGCATTACACTTCTATCAACCAACGATCCCCGAATACCGATGGATAAAAGATCACCCGCTAGAACATATTTATGGAAATCCATCCCAGCTAGTGCAAACATGAAGACAACTTGCTACAGATCCTGAAATGTATATGCTCGCGCTCACGTGAGTACTGCTGAACCAAAAAACATTAAGGAGGCAATGGCTGATTCATCATTTCGACAGACTCAAAGTCTGGGAACTCGTCGACAAACCCTTTGGCAAGACTATAATCAAGCTAAAGTGGTTATGGAAGAACAAAAAGGATGAAGATCAAACTGTAATTCGCAATAAAGCACGACTTGTGGCTAAGGGTTATGCTCAAGAAGAGGGTATTAATTTCGAAGAATCGTTTGCTCCAGTTGCTCGCTTGGAGGCAGTTCGGATTTTTGTTGCTTATGCTGCACACAGATCTTTTCAAATCTACCAAATGGACGTGAAAATGGCATTTCTTAATGGTCCACTGAAGGAGGAGGTTTATGTTGCACAACCAGATGGGTTTGTTGATCCTGATCATCCAGAGAAAGTTTACCGTCTAAGGAAAGCTCTTTATGGATTGAAACAAGCTCTGAGAGCCTGGTATGACGAACTCTCTAACTTTCTGATGTCCAAAGGTTTCACTAAAGGTACAATTGACCCTACTTTATTTACGATAAGATACGGGGAGGATATTCTACTTGTGCAAATTTACGTCGATGACATTATTTTCGGGTCAACAAACCCAAAATTTTCTAAAAGATTTGAAAAATTAATGCACAGCAGATTTGAGATGTCCTTAATGGGGGAAATGAAATTCTTTCTAGGACTTCAGATCCACCAATCCCCACGAGGTATCTTTATCAACCAGGCTAAGTACGCTTTAGAAATACTTAAAAAACATGGTATGGATAAATGTGATAGCATTGGTACACCAATGGCTACTAAACCTAAACTAGATGCAGACTTGAGTGGAAAACTCGTAGACCAAACTAACTAATGTAGTAAATCGGGTCACTCATGTATCTGACATCTAGTAGACCAGACATAGTTCAAGCAATATGTTATTGTGCACGTTATCAAGCAAGACCGACTGAAAAACACCTCAAAGAGGTTAAAAGGATCTTTCGATACTTAAGGGGTACCATTAATATAGGACTCTGGTATCCGAAGGATTTTGGCATTAAACTAGCAGCTTTTTTAGATGCCGACCATGCCGCATGTCTTGATACTCGCAAAAGCACTTATGGAGGAATACAGTTCCTAGGTGATAAGTTAGTCAGCTGGATGTCAAAGAAGCAGGACTGCACTGCAATGTCATTAGCAGAAGCAGAGTACGTGGCGTTATATGCAAGTTGTGCTCAAGTAATGTAGATGAAGACACAGCTTAAGGATTATGGCTTCAACTACAATAAAATACCGTTGTATTGCGACTCTCAGTCAGCCATAGAAATTTCATGCAACCTCATGCAGCACTCCCGTACCAAGCACATCCATACTCGATATCATTTTATCAAGGAACATGTTGAAAACGGTATAATTAAATTGTATTTTGTCAGAACTGAATACCATTTAGCTGACATGTTTACTAAAGCCTTACCCGAAGATAGGTTTCATTATCTTGTCAGACGAATTGGTATAAGATGTTTGACTCCAGTAGAACTGGAGGTTCTGGAAAATGAATGTACTTGATACATTCTTCAAACAACGAATTGTAAATATTTAAAAATATATATATATATATAAAACCTATAAAACCAAACACAAAAATATAAAATTCCAAAAAGCAAATACAAAATCAAAAACCAAAAATAATCTTCTCGACATGTCTCTTAGAATCGATAACATTTACATACCTAGAAATGTTGATTAACATCAACACGGGCGTGTAAATGAAGTTCGAGCAAGAGTTCAAATGCTTTCAAAACATGTCATTTTTAATTTTTCTTTATGGCTTATGTGCAAATATCAGTACATAACCCAAACTTCAAATAAAGGAAAGTTTATCTCTAAAGATAACTTATCCTCACAATGAGAAAATCAACTTTTCTCGGTCTTGAGCTGTTTCTACAAGACATTCAAAGTTTTGAGCTCAAGAATAAGGATGGTGTATGCTTCAGTGCGCTTATCTTTAGAGTTAGAAGAGAAGTCTTCTAACATATGTTTTTCAAAGAGTTGAACACAATTTTTCAAGAATTTCTCAATGACAATTCAAAATCTTTCAAAATTGTGTGTTCAACACTCCGTCCCTCACAGTGTTTTAAAAGACGATAATATTACAATTGATTCTATTTTTGAGGGGGGGAGGTTTGAAAAACAAAGTTTAAATAATTTTGGATACATCATCTCACGACAATTCTTATGTATTCAAAACATTATAAAAAGTCTTAATAACAACTCAGTAATAATAATGACTACTCAATAGATTGTATGTTATAAGATGATCCAGTGTTTGAGCATAATGTTTTAAGAATTATTCAATGACATTTCATAATCTTTCAAAATTATGTGCTCAACACTGACTCACCCTCAATTTTATATTCATTTTACAACTTTGTATCATTTTCTTTGGTGTCAAACATTTGTAAAATTGAGGGGGAGCAAAAAGAAAACGTTCCACATAATTCATGCTAAGTTTAAAAGTTTTCTCCATGGAATTTTGACAATCTCTTGATCAACCCTTTAATATATATATATATATATATATATATATATATATATATATATATATATATATATATATATATATATATATATATATATAATACTTATAAATATATAAATATAAGGATAAGAATAAAAAATCTCTCAATGTAGTAAACCGGAAGTATGATTCCCGGGTCGTTATCCCCAACGAGGAATGCAATTGAAAGTCGAGAGGCGTTTTGAGAATCGATGCTTGAATGGAACAAGATTATGATTGGTTATCTAAAGCTACGGGAAAATTAAGGCAAAACTTAAAAAGTAATTAGGGTAAGACAAATTTTAACTAAAAACGCAAAACGGGAATCCTAAACGGGACCTAAAAACCCTAAATTATCAAAATTAAGTCCTAAAATGATCTTTTTGACTTTTATAAGTTTTAATTGGCTAAAATGCTAGAACAAAGAAAACTAGACCAAAAACAGAAGTGATTTAAGCTTAAAAACACAAAAAACGTAAACGGGATTCAATCTCGTTCTTTAAAAAATCAAATTTTGCAATTTTAACCCTACGAAAGCAAATCTAATTTTCCTAGGTTCTATCTGATAAAAGAAAATTTTCTAAAAAAAAATTAGATTTTTTTGACTTTTTTTAATAATTTATTATGAATTAAAAACTATTTTAATGAAATTAAATGATTAAAAATACAAAACTAATTATAAAAATTCTGAAAAAATTAGCAAAAGTGGCTTGAACAAAGCTTATCCTAAAAAAATAAACCGGGTAACACAGCTTATCAAATAAGCTGTCAAATAAGCCCAAACAGCTTATAAGCAAAAGGGCTAAAAATGTATATAAAAGATTAAAGTGTGCAAACAAAGACAAAAAAATCCCAAGGGTGATAGTGGTAGAGGGTGTTGTTTGTAAAACGTTTGGTTGAATTGGGGTAGAGGTCTCGGGTTCGAGTCCTGCTCACCCTTGACTTCCCCCAATTCCCAAATGTTTTTTGAATGCCATTTTTTTCAACTTTTTAGAATACTTAAAAATAAGCACTTTTTATAAAGACACTTTTTTTTATAAACCACAAATAAGCACAAAAATAAGCTGAAAAACTTGACAGAGAGCTAACTTAAACTAAAGGGCTTAAAATTCTAACTGTTAGGCAATTTAAGAACAAATAAGCTACTTAAACTACAAAATAAGCAAAGACAGATGAGCTACTATCCCTAATAAGCAAGTTTGAACAAAAATAAGCAAGAAATATAAGCTAAAAAAGGCATAATCTAATAAAGGCTTTTAAACTTAAAATGTTATCAATTAAGCTCAAATAAGCTATACCCTAAGTATAATAAGCTGAAACTAACCTAATAAGCAGAATTGAACAAAAACAAGCATAACTAACCTAGAATAAGCAAAAGCAATAAGCTAATAAGCCTAAATAAGCAAATAGCTTTTTGGCCAAAACTGATAAACAAAAAGGCCAAGAGGGACTTTTCTAGCTAAAAATAAGCTAGCAAAAGGATCCTTATAGCTTAGTGGCTTAAACCACTAAAAAATTGGCCAAAAAGCTACAATAAGCAACAATGAAAAAGCAGTTTGAAATTCAGATAAGCACTTAAAAAGATTCATGAAAAGGGTATCTCATATAGATTCAACACTTAGACAAATTTTTGCAAACTTTTGCAATCTTAACACAACACCCAAATCTGAGCTTAAAATAAGCAAACAAACAGATCCTTATGACTATATAACCTACAAACAGATAAAGCTTTGACCTCAAAGAGCTTATATCAACAATCAAAAGAGAGTTTAAAATTCAGGATAAGCCATAATAAGCAATTGAAAAAGCCATTTCTCAAAATTTTCAACACTTAACACTTTTTGATAGTTTTGGCAAAAACTTAAAACAACAATTGCAGGCTTTTTGCTTTGGTTTCTAACCTCTTTTAACACATGCATAAACACAAAAACAACACAAAAAGCTCAATAAGAAAAAGCACAATCAAATAAGCAAATGCAATGAGCTATAAGCTAACAGTTTCAAACCATAAACTCTTAAAACCTTATAATTGAGATTTAACACTTAAAAACTTAAACAAACTAAATTTTATAACTAATATTATCTAATCAAAGTTGACTCAAAAGCACAAAGCAGGTTTTGACCCATTTTAACCCATTAAAACAGTTATACCAAACACCCCTTTAAAAACTTAAAATGCTTTTTAAACTTGAATAAATTGATGACGTGCACTTTCTATCTTGCAGGCTTCAAGGATGTTACGACGTAATCAAGTGTCCACGTTACGCCGTAATGCTGACTCAGATAACTCATCCTTTCATAATAATAATGTTACGGCGTAAACCTTGTTTATAGTTACACCGTAATCTTGCTGGCTGACGTGTCTTGCCTTGAATAGGTTACGTCGTAACACTATCGTAGGGGTTACGCCGTAAAGTCTTGTAAGAATCCATGTTTTCTTCATTTTTGGTCCTTTTCCCGTGTTTCTTATCGCGTACTTTCATTTTACCTGAAAATAACGAAATAACCGTAAAAGTATCGAATTCAAGTATTTATAAGACAATTGCAAGTATTTTTAGGGGAAAATTGACACTAAAAAGTATCAAATATTTGATGTTATCAAGCTTTAATTACCTTCTTTGGTTCATTCTCAGAGAGAAAATTGGCATATATGCATTCATGGGCTGATGCAGCTTCAGAGTCTCTGACTCTTCTTCTTGTTGTTACACCAGCTTGAGGTTCACCTAGAATGTTAACCAGGAGGATGTGTTTGTATCTAGACCATCTATCTTGTGGAGCTAGAGTATCAAGATTAACTTCAGTTGATGGTGAAATGATTGTTGGTGAAGGATCAACTTCATTGATTGGGTTGTCATTACTTGTGATGTTTTATGGTTCAGAGACATCATTGTGATTTTCAGCTGGTTCAAAATCATCTGGTTCATTTTGAACAGGATGATCATCATCTAATGAAAGCTCAAGTGACTTGTCAGATGAGTTGATGTTAGGATTTAAGGAAATGATAGTATTAGGGATGATGATGTTGTTTGTGGAGAGGGGATCAAATGCAGGGACATAAGGTAAGTAATCATCATTGTAAGAGCTTTGAGAACCATTTCTTCTTGGTACCAAGAAGAAATCATCAGGTAAGGATATGTTTTCATTGAAGTTGATTTCATCACCCTCTGTGATGATTTGAGTGATTACTTCATCAGCTTCATTGAATGTGACATGATAAATTTCTTTCATTTCTTGCCTTCTGATATTGAATACTGGTCAAGGGGAAACTAATCCTTTAAATATATATATATAAATATAAATAAACTCAAGGATCAAGATACGCGAGACCAAGAAAACCGGAAGCAGTATAGAGAAACTCCCGGGTCGTTATGTCCCAACGAGGCTAGAGATGGAAAATCGAAAGACGATTGATGATTTGTGTTTGAATGTCACAAGGAATGATTGGGCACAGAAACTGATAAAAATAAGCAAAAGCACATAAAAATAGCAAAGAGAATAAGCTGGAACAAGAATAAAAGCTAGGAATGGCAAAAACACTTAAAACTTTTACACTAAAGCACAAATAAGCTCTAATAAGCTTAAGACAGACAATTAAGCTAATCTAAATCTAAATAAGCAAATTAAGCATGCAATTAGGCTAAATTAAACAAGAGAAACACAACAGTACTAACAACAGTACTAACAGTTTTAACTACCAGTACTAACTTGGAGTTAGTACTGCTAGGCTAAAGTTAGTACTGTTAGCTTAAGGTTAGTACTGCTAGGATAACAAGACTTAAAGAAATAATAAATAAGCAAACAAAGCTAAAACAGAAGTTCAACTAACCTTAATAAGCACTTAGTAAAAGAAATAAGCAACTAGAATGAACCAAAATGACAAATAAACTAGAAAACTAAAACTGATAAACTCTTAAAGTTATTTTAAAAAGGCAAATAAGTTCTACTGAAGACAGTACTAAAATAGGCTTAGTCTACTCTTAAAAAGCTAAACCAATCTTAAATAAGCATAAATAATAAGCTGATATGTTAAAATGAACTACCAGTATTAACAGTTAAAAACTACCAGTACTAACAGTTTTAACTACCAGTACTAACTTGGAGTTAGTACTGCTAGGCTAAAGTTAGTACTGTTCCTAAAAGTAAACTACCAGTACTAACTTAGAGTTAGTACTGCTTGTTCAAAACAGCCTTTATCTTTTCCAAAAATCATTTTTATTTCAAACTAATTATCAAATAACAAAGTGAAACACTTATAAGCAAATTTCAATTCATAATAAGCACTTAAATAAGCATGAATTAGTCTAGCAGTATAAACTTAAAACCAACAGTTGTATTAAATAAACTAGCAGTTCTGCAATAGATAAGTAAAGTAAGAAAAGAAAAGAGACTTACAACACCCCTTGCTCAAAACAGGGCTAAATCAAGAATCTACAAGCTCTAACTTGAGGAAAACAAGTTAGTGAGAGTCCATAAGCCCGTCCAGAACTGGCTTATCATCCATAACATAAGCTGTGGTATATTTGAGAGTGATTTGTGAATACAAAACAATAAGATTAAGTAACTTAACACTGATATTGATTTAAAAACTTCAAACTTGCATTAGTTTTGAAAGTGTTACAAAGCTGGAAATAAAAGCTGTAAATAACTAAAAATAAGCTAAGTTGTATTAAAACTTAAAAACTAGATAAAAACTAAGACTAGGTGCCTCAAAGGCTTACAAAAAGCTCTATTTATAGCCGAATGTATTGGGACTTGCAGCTTGTGATTCTTTGGAGAGATAAACAACGTGTGCTAGTTTTGTGTGAGGTGAATCTAGAGCAAACACCAGCCTTTGATTTCTTTTTGCTTCTTTGGAGACAATCTCAATGCATCGAAGTGCTGTGGGGAATGGAGAGGGATTGCCATACATGGACTTTTTAAAAGCTGGGGGGGGAAAAAGTAGGGTGGATGAAATGATTTGGTAGGATGTTGAGTGATTTTGCAGGAGAAGTATGGGAGCAAAACAGGATGCGGGCTGGTTTTGGTATTGGCGGGAGAAAAGTTTTATACAAGTTGGGTTGTGACAGAGAGAGGTTGAAGATGATTAAGGGAATGTTTGGTTTGTGTACAAGAAAAGCCCCTCACATTCTTTTTCTTTTCTTTCTCTTTTTCCCCTTTCTTTCTTTTATTAATGAAGTTTCCCAAATTGGCCATAATCAGCCCCTGCCTTTTGTTTCCTCCCTAATAATATAACTTAGGAGTTGGCATTTTTGACCCTCAAGTTATATTTTTTCATTTGCTTTTTCTTTCGGAGTTGAATTGACTTTGATTTGCTTCGTCTTTCACACACTTTTCAATCCCGTGTCCGGTTTTGTGCTTTTTGCTTTGGTTTTTTTTGTCATTTTTGTGAGTACTGTTCCTGCACACCCACAATTAGCAAAACAAGCATATATTTGGCATTTTGAGTCTGTTTTTGGTTATTTTAGCTCGTTTTTAAAGGTAAAAGGTATGTGTAATTAAGCACATACCAAAATCCCCCAAACTAAGATGTTGCGTGTCCCACGCAATGCTATGAAGTAGCACTCAGAACAAAAATCTCATATCCCCTCGACTAATAACTTGAAAAAGTAGCCAAGCGTTTATCAAAGGGGGAATAAATGATCATCGTCTCGACAAGTCCAGTTTCACCAATTTTTTTTTTACACAACCGCTTATTTTTTTTTTTTTTTTTTTTTACTGTTCGGACTTCCTTATTTTATCAATAATGGGATTATTGATATGAGAAAAGTTGTAGAATAATTCACGGACGTCACTGGACGTATAATTTCATCGTCACCCGATCTTTTCCACAAGTTCTCCTTGCTAAGCAATTAAACAAGATCATTGTCGATACAAGTTTAGATGTTAAGCCCTCATACTTATGACTTGTGAACTTTTTACTCCCAACATGGATATATGATTTGAATGTGTGTGCTCGTTTAAACTCAACCATAGATCAACTTATTTTCATAGTCATAATTCAAGATGAATCACGACTCAAAGCAACAACTTATTAGGTACTTGCAACTTGATTTTAAACCATAGAACGACTTTTGCAAAACATAATTATCATTTTCATAAGTTCTTAAAAGCTAGGGAAATGTGTTGACTTTTTTGAACACCTACTAGGCCTCGCTCCCTAGTAGGATATCACAAACCAACGACACCGGTGTTCTTAGTTTGAAAACCCACCCCGTTGCTAGCGTAGTGGGAAATCACATCAACACCTTCTTCCTAATATGGCTAAGGATCGGTGTCTTAGTTTGAACCCTCACCTAGACCTTTCTTCCAAGTGAGATATCACAACACACCAAATCCCTAGAAGTAAAGACGTCTTAGTTTGAACCCCCACCTCGTGGTTAGCGGAGTGGGATATCACGACACATCTTTTACTTGTTCCATATGCTCAAATGTATGCTTTATTGGCATAATTACAATATTCGTGCACTTTTGCATTCATACTTCATTCATGCTTCTTTGGCATTTTATTTTTCAAAACCTTGCTTTTAAAGAATCAAGTTACAAAATTTGAAGCTTTTTCTAAAAACATCGATTGACTTAGTTGAATTGAAAAGAGCACGTATGATTAGGTGGATTAGAAACTTATGGGAGAAAAAGAACACAAGTTATTCATATAAGTTTTGAGACGAATCTTGCTTAACACATAAACTTATATTTAACTCTATCATTTCTTGTTCTTCACCTTTTTAAAATTCAAAGCAATAGAATTCGTGAAAGCTCAGCCTGAAGGAACTAGCAAGGGCTCAATACGCCCGATCGAGTCAAAAATTATTCTCATTCTACCCAAAAGAAAAGTCAAAACTGTGACAAAACACTTATTTTATTTTTTTTGAAAAATTTTTAAATTAATTTTTTTTTTTTTTTTTTTTTTTGGCAAAAATTTTGGTGAAAATACGGGATTACGTGGTAACAATGCTGCAGGCAACAATCAAATCGAAGATACCCCCCCAAACTAGTACTAAACATCGTCCTCGATGTTTTTGAAAGGGTAATACGTCTATCCTTAGGCCGTTTATGAAGTATGCCAAATGATTAAAAAGTTAGTCGATATTAGATTAGCGACTATCGGATTCCAAAAATGATGCTGAGGATTTGAAGCATCGAGTGATTAAAAAAAAAACGGAACACGTGAGCCTTAACAATCCGGGCAATCCTGGACAATAACAACAACAAACACGAAACACGGGTGATAGAATGACAAGCTATCTCACAACACAAACAACAACTTATTCATACAATTATAACTGGATAAGCATGGGTTGCTCCCACGAAGCGCTCGTTTAAGGTCGTATGCTTGACCGGCACCTGAATTCATTGGACATTGGGAGGTTTGGCTTGAAGATCTGGAGAACTACCATTTGTGGTACGTCCCTCCAATAGTGTCTTAACACGATGACCATTCATTTGAAATTCGGCCCGTTGGCTTGAGATAGCTCAACAGTGCCATAAGGAAAGACTTGAGTGATGGTGAATGGTCCACTCCAACGGGATTTTAGTTTGCCCGAGAAAATCTTAAATCTGGAATTAAAGAGGAGGAACTCGGTCTCCGGAGTTAATAAACTGCGATTTTTGATCTTGGGAGTTTCGGATTCTCTTTGTTTTTTCATTATTGTTCAATGAGTTCTCATTGGATGATCACCGAACTTCGTTATAAGTTATTGAGTTGAATTTTTCGGTGATCCCCGCAGTAGAAAGATCAGAGTTTGCTTGTTTCAAGGGACCATAGGCTTTTGTGATCAAGCTCGATCGGAAGATGGCGTGCCTTTCCTTACTCACAATCTTGTTTAAGGAGTTACTCCCGATGGGGCGTTTGTAAGCTGTGCGGATGGCCCATAGTGCATCATCTAGTTTGTACAGACCAGGAAGCAACGGTTTTAAACCTATGGTCCTTTCCAAGGATACGTTTCAAACCACGATCTTAACACCTCGACTTGCCCTACTTGTTGTGGTGGATATGCGTGGTGAGACGGTGAGTGTCTCCATAATTTCTGCATGACCTTTGCAAATTGGTCCATTTAACAGAATATGAGTTCCTGCGATAACTTATGATAGCTCGAGGAGGCACCAAATCTGGCGAAGAGAGATTTTAGGAATTTGCAACACGGACTCTGGCATCATTGGTGGGGAGCGCTTTTTGCTGTAAACCCATTTTGACAAGTAGTCAACGGCCACGAGTATATATTCTTGGTTTCCTCGTGAAGACGGGACGGGCACCATAAAGTCAATGCCCCAAACGTCAAAGTTTTCACAAAATTCGGAGGAGTTTTGAGGCATTCATCCGTTGCGAAGTTTTTCCTTGTCGTTGGCACGAGTCACAGTTTTTGACTAACTCGTGGGCATCCTTGTAAATGGTGGGCCAAAGAAGCCGGAATCTAAAGATTTTTTGGCGGTTAGGTTTGCACCTTGATGTTCCCCCGGTGGGCCATTGTGGCAAGTCCTCGTGATGTCGAGAGCTTCCTTGCCGTGAAACACATCTCCTGATCACTTGATCGCACACAATTTTAAAACAAGAAGGGTCATCCCAAAAATAATGTTTAACGTCCTGAAGATTGATTTTTCTGTTGGGTTGACATGCCCTTCCACATCGAAGTTACCCGCGTTGTTAATTTGCAAAGTCGGCAAAACCAGGGGTACTAGAATCACCAAGTAAAAGTCCACCAATGCTAGTCTCGAGAGAAATGTTTCTTTAATCTCTTTAGGGTCGAGAACGTTTTTCATAGGAGTTTTCTAATCGGGACAGATGATCGGCTGCGAGGGTTATGGCTCTTTTGTGTCAAGAACTTTAAAGTCAAATTCTTGGAGGAGGAGAACCATCGGAGCAATCTGCTTTAGCATCCTTTTGGCAATAGAGTTACTTGAGAGCGGAATGGTCGTTATTGCCACTATGCTTTTGTTCATGATAGAATAAGACCGGAATTTTTAGTATGGCTTACATCCTGGCTAACCATTTCGTCTCCGTCGTGGTTAATTAGATTCAAAGCCTCGTTCTTTCGTTTCTTTCTTTTCTTTTTTCCCTTTAGGTCATAGTCTTGCTAAGCATATGGATAGGCCGGAATGTGTTTGTCATGACGTTGCCCCAAGACTGCCCCTATGGCGTAATCATTGCATACGCAATAAGTTCGAATGGGTGATCGCAATTTGGGGCAATCAAGATAGGAGCTTCCAGTAAGTTTAAATTCTCTTTAAGTTTGGAATAGCTTGGATGCATTCATTAGGATGAATGAATGGAGATAATTTCTTATCGAGTTGTGAGTCATTGGTCGGGTTTATTTTGGAACAAATCCTATTGGAATCTTCGGTTATAAACCGGCATGACCAAGAAAACTCCATACTACTTTGTCAGTGGTGGGATGAGGTAATTTGGGAATTGACTTCTATTTTGGCTTTTTTCTAACCTCAATCCATTTTTAGAAAATTTTTATGGCCGAGGCACAATGACCCTTCTTGACCATTAACATGATCTTCTCCACAGTTAAGACACAAATTGGTGTCTTCAATCTTTGCAACTATTTTCTCAAGTCGGGTGAGGCAATTTTCTATGGATTCCCAAGACGAGAAGTCATCCTTTGAAGACTTCAATTGGTCTTTTCAACAACCATGTCGTGAAAGATGGCCAACATACACCTTTGGAACGTGCCCGGTGCATTGCATAAGCCGAAAGGCATGCGACGGTAGGCAAATGTTCCGTAGGGACAAGTAAATGTGGTCTTTTCTTGATCACGAGGGTCAATGGGAATTTGGAAATACCCGGAGAATCCATCAAGGAAACAATAGTACTCGTTTCCCGCTAATCTCTCGAGCATTTGATCCATAAACGGGAGTGGAAAGTGGTCTTTACGGGTGGCTTCATTTAACTTGCGGTAGTCAATGCATACCCGCCACCCGGTAACCAATCGAGTTGGGATCAACTCATTTTCTTCATTTTGAACAACGGTAAATCCACCCTTTTTGGGCACACAATGTATCGGGCTGACCCATGGACTATCGGAGATTGGGTAAATCAATCCTGCGTCAAGAAGTTTTTCAACTTCATTCTTGATGACATCGTGGATTTTTGGATTAACCCTTCTCTGATGCTGAACTGCAGGTTTATAGTCCTCTTCCATTAGAATTTTGTGGGTACAAAATTCCGGGTTAATACCCTGAATGTCGGATAATTTCCAAGCGATGGCTCGCTTGTGGGACTTAAGAACCTTGATCAGATCGGCTTTCTCCCCCAAACTTAATTCTTTAGCAATGATGACTGGTAACTTGTTGTCATCTTCCAAGAATGCGTATTCAAGATGGGGAGGTAAGTCTTTGAGTTCAACCTCTGGCGGTTCATCAATCGAAGATTTAACAGTTTTGGCTTCACAAAGTTTGATTTCTTCTTGGGTTTCTGGTGAACAATCTCCTTGATTTGGAATAGGAGTCGGTGGTTCATTGTTCAAGAATGCTTCTAGGATGAGAATGTCCCCGTCGGGATCATAATAAGTCGGATCAACTTCCGGTGAAGTTGTATCATCATCTAGAGCAAGAAAAGCATTTGCTTCCTCGAACAGTAGAAAGTCACTTTCTCCAAATGGAGTTAAGGTCGGAGATGAATTAGCAACAATAGGATCAAAGCACGGAGAAGGATTTCCGTATGCTACCGAATCAGAAAAACCTAAGACCTCTTGCGAGTATTCTTCACTAGCCATATCAATGACGTCAATCCGGTTTGCCGTCATATGATTGAAATTTGCCGTGTACCTCGAAGTTTGATCTAGGTTGAAAGTTATGGCCTCTTTGCCAACACGAAGGGTAATTTCACCCTCGTACACATCGATTAATGCACGACTAGTTTTCAGAAAACACCTCCCGAGAATTAGAGGTACTCGGGGGTCTGGCTCAAATTCAACAACCACAAAATCGGCTGGAAATTGGAACTTTCCCACCAACACACGGACGTCTTTGGCGATACCGATTGGTGTAGTGATTGAACGGTCCGCTAGCTCTAGCGTCATGCATGTTGGGGTAAGCTCGGAAAGAGAGAGATCCTTCCACACGGAATACGGCATAAGATTGATGCTTGCACCGAGATCGGCCAAGGCATTGCATGTGTTAATGCCAGAAAATTCACATGGGATAAGGAATCTGCCGGGGTCTCCAAGTTTTCTAGGCAACTTGTTAAGGATGACCGCCGAGCAAGTTTCGTTCAATTTTGCCATTTCACTCAATTTCTCTTTGTTTCCGATTAAGGCTTTTAAAGTTGAGGCGAATTTAGGCATAAGAGTCAAAGCATCCAAAAAGCTAATTTCGAAATTCATATCTTTGAAGATTTCATAGAATTTCTCAATTTGTTCGTTAGCTTTTTCACGGCGGTTTTCATCGTTTCTTCTCGAAGGAAATGGGATTGACACCTTTGGAGCACTAACGGATTCAACATCGGGCTTGGAGATTTGATTTCGAGATTGGACTTGCACAACCGGAGGTTGGACGTCTTTGGTGCTTCCGTTGTTAGTCGGAGGCATCGTATCCTTTGTGACCTCGGTATCACGATTCATTGAAGTAGAAGTGGTAGGAGGAATCGTGGGTCCTTGAGTAGTAACACCGCTTCGGGTGGTGATACCTTTCAAATCTTCTTTAGGGTTGGTAACGGTGTTACCCGGGAGAGATCCCGACCCTGAAGTGGAAGCGGTGTTGGAAACTACCATCTTGGAAAGCAAATTGGCTATATTGTCCAATTGATTTTGCATTCCCATCATTTGATTTTGTGTGTTTTGCCCTGACTGAGCCAAGTTGGTTAATTGATTTTGAGTATTTTTCATGATTGCATCGTTGGCTTTGACGTAGCTATCGAAATCGAGCTTAGACACACCTGGAGCTTGTGGAACCAGAGCTTGATGAGTTGGTGCTTGATAAACCGGGGGTTGATTAACTTGGGGTTGATAAATTGGTCCTTGATTGAAATTATTACCCCTGTTTTGGTTGTAATTTCCCCCTCGGTTTTGATTGAAGTTATTTCCTCGATTGAAATTGTTTTGACTATTTGCATGAGGATTCTGAATGGGAGGAAATCCAGGAGGTCGAATTTGATTTGAGACCATCGGAGGTCGATAACCAGAATTAGCTTGGTTGAAATTGGCCGCAGCGGCTTGTGACACATATGCTTGGATATTATCGTGGAACATGTTGCCACCGGTGGCGGGACATTGTTGATAAGAATGAGCACCTCCGCAAGTTACACAACTTGGCTCGATTGCTTTAACGGGAGCGGGAGCAGGAGCGGGAGCTTGATTTTTCTTGTCTAGGAGCAATGCCCTAACCAAATCTTTTAATTCGGCAACATCGGATGAAACTGCTGGGGTGGAAGAGCTCGTACCTACTTTGGCAATGACTGCCTTGCTTCGTGATTGACGAACTTTGGATTTGCTTTCGATAATTTTAAGGCATTCTCTAGGCATCTTATCCAAAAAATTACCACCCGCAGCGGAGTTCAATGAGTCTTGATCATTAGTGTTTAAGGCATTGTAGAATGTATCGAGTTGATGCAATTCTGAAAACCCGTGATGTGGGCATGCCCTAAGAAGATCATTGAACCGATCCCAAGCTTCATAAAACGTTTCGTCGAATTTTTGTTGAAATCTCGTGATTTCATTTCGAAGATTGGTTGTTTTAGAAGGAGGAAAAAATTTGTTGATGAATTTTGAAACAAGATCGTCCCATGTAACAATCGATCGAGGGGGTTCTTTTTCGAGCCAAATCCGGGCTGCTCCCTCGAGGGAAAATGGGAAAAGCAATAGCTTAACCGACGTACTCGGGACGTTGGGAAACTTCATCGTAGAAGTGATCTTGTTGAAATAACGGATATGAGCATGTGGGTCTTCCTTATCGTGTCCAAAGAATTGTTTGTTTTGAACAAGATTTAGTAGACCATGCTTGATCTCGAAGTTATTCGCGGTTATTTCCGGAACAACGATTGCATCCTCGTAACCCTCGGTGGGTGCCTCGAGCAATTGAGCCATAGTTCGATTATCGGCCATTGGAATTTCTTGTGGCTGATCTTGAACTGGGTATTCGATACGAAGAGGTTCAACAATAACTGGTGAAGCTTCTTGTTGAGGCAAATTTGGATTACGAGACTGAGATCGAGTGCGCATGCACAAAATAGAAATTCAAAAAGAAAATTTTTTTTTTTTTTTTTTTTTTGGTTTTTCAAAAATTTATTCACAATTTATTTTAACGGACAATTGAGAGAGACGACTTAAACCAAATAATCGATCCTACTTCACGGTAGCTCCCAATTCGAAAAACGCACAAGCGAGCGGAGGAGAGTGATAGCGCGAAGCTTATATCTCCTTTCGGGTCGTAGTTCCTTGGAACAACCCTCCTTATACCCACCGTCTAGTTTGTTAATCGAATCGAGGTGAGCCGTACCTCGTAAGTGATACAAATGGTAAGTCTTTAAATCTTTTGTTCGAGTGGGAACTCACTAGTTCACCGGAAATTATGATAATACCTCAATTGAGAATATTATATTTTGGTATTTTTACCAATTTATGTATTTTATTTCTTGCTTATGGACAATTTTTATTTTTATTTTTATAAAAGTATAAGAAAATATTCACAAATTCAAACAAAAGTTGTCAAACGTAACGATAGTTGGCTAAACACCTTCCCCGGCAGCGGCGCCAAAAATTGACTGGTCGCGAATAGCGATATTCTTTTTCAACCTCCTCCCGACAGCGCGCCAAAATTTGCTACGCCCAACCAACCCCTTTTTTTTTGGTATCAATTAAGTAAAGTATAATTAACAATACACAACAAAGGATCAGAAATTACGCGCGAGATCAAGGAAACCTATGGAAGCAGTATAGAGTGTTCTCCCCCGCTTTCCCGGGTACGTTATGTCCCAACGAGGCTAGAAATGGATTATCGAAGAACGATTGATGATTGGTGTTTGAATGTAACAAGGAATGTTTGTGAATTAATACTGAAAGCAAATGAACACAAAGATAATCAAGGAACATAAGCTAGAACAAGCATGAAAGCTACTAAAAACAAAACACTAAAAACTTTTACACTAAGGCACAAATAAGCTCTAATAAGCTTAAGACAGACAAATAAGCTAATCTAAATCTAAATAAGTAAATTAAGCATGCAATTAAGCTAAATTAAAACAAGAGAAAGACAACAGTACTAACAACAGTACTAACAGTTTTAACTACCAGTACTATCTTAGAGTTAGTACTGCTAGGCTAACAAGACTTAAAGAAATAATAAATAAGCAAACAAGCTAAGACAGAAGTTCACCTAACCTTAATAAGCACTTAGTAATAGAAATAAGCAACTAAAAAGAACCAAAATGACAAATAAGCTAAAAAACTACAAACTGATACACTATTGAAAA